>WNWK01018259.1:0-40383 GCA_009830355.1 Cherax destructor | reverse complement strand
AGCTATGTTGCAAGGATATAGTCTTCGTTTACTGGCAGGGAGGACAAGTGTCAACTTTGAGGATAGAGAGTTCTTGGAGCTCAAGCTGCTCCAAAATGTCATCTACATGTCTGGAAATTCATTGGACAAGGGTGTAGGGTAAAATGACAGTACCACTACAGAATTGAGAGTGATGATGTTTTTATCAATAGTGATGGAATAGTATCTGTTATCATGGAATGGAATTTGCGAGCTTGGCCCGACATTCTGGACTGTGATGATGCGAGTGCAGCTCTTGAGTGTGTGAAATGAGATATCTTTACCTACATGGCATAGCGAGCCTTACCAATACTATGATCGGAAAGATAGGTATTAGAAGTCGGTCGTAGAGTAAAACTTTGTCCATTGAGCAGTGTGAAACAAAGTGTTTAAGGGAGTGCGTGGCAGTTGGACGTTTCTGAGAAAGGAATGAGAAGAGAGAGTGTTGAATCATCATGTAAGATCTTGGTCGTTTGGATGGGAGCAGAGGTGGTCTGACGTGTGGCAGGCGAGCAATCCAAATTGCCGCACCGTTGAGGAGAAGCCGGAATCAAGGTCAGAGGCGAAGGTCAGGCGTGTCCAAAGGGCCGGTCGGAACCCCAGTACCTGAATTATTATTATTATTATAATCAAGGGGGCGCTAAACCCCGTAGGATTATACAGCGCCTGTGGGGGATGGATGTGGAAGGTATTCAGGCTTAATTCAGGGAACTGGAGCACAGATCCAATTCCCAGATCAAGAAGCCCCCTCACCAGCATCAAGGAACCTCCAGCAGGGGCCCGGTACCTGAAGCGGTGACGGCAGGCCTGAGCAAAAGAGTCTGTGGGTGTGGAAGTGTCGAAAGGAAGTTGTCCATTAGCAGTAGGGTCAGAACTGGGTGAGGTATCAGGAAGGAGCCCCCAGGGTAGTAGGTTCATGGACTGGGTAGGCCATGGTTAGGTTACACTTCTTTCTTTTTTTGTTTTAGGAAAAAAACTAAAAATACAGTAGACCCTCATTTAACGTGACTTTATGTTGCGCGTTTTAGACATTCACGCGGTGAAAATTACGCGCATTTTTATCTAACAGCGTAAACCTTATGTTACCGCGATTCACTGGAGGGAAAATTTTGAGCGCGCGGTCGCCTGCGGTGGGTTAAACCATTGAGTCAGTGGGGAGTCCCAAGTCTGTATCCCCAGCCGCCCTCACCTGCGCGTCTCAAGCGTTCCAGTTTGGTTCGTACACGTGCGGGACAACAATAATCGGGAAGATCGCTGTGTTTATTACATTACATTTTCTCATTTTCTGCATTTTGATAAATCACAAGCAGAAAACAATCATAGCTTGATGGCATCTGAGAGTGTTCCCGGTAAGGAAGTATTAAGAAGGTTTAAGCGTTCGAGTCTAGGAATTGCAGAAAATCGAGATATTAGATAAGCTTAAGAGTGGCTCCGTGTGGTGGATATGGTGAGGGCCTATAGCCTTAACCTTTGACTGTCGGAGGCCTGTTCTAGAAGCTGTCATTCTATGTCGGAAAATTTGGAAAAAAATAAATTATTTTTCTTATGGAAATGATAGAGAATTTTTTTCCCAGGTGTAAGGACACCAAAAGTATGAAATTTGATTAAAACTTTTAAATTCGCTCTAGCAAAGTTAGCGTGTCAGTATATACGCATCGGCGATTGCCGACTTTGAGCCTATTTTAGGCCAATTCCATTGGGACAGTCGACCAAACTCATAGCTATTTCTTTGGGAACTCTGTTGTTCCTATCAGAGATTTAGGTACAAGAAATCACCAATTTACCCGTTCAACTACCCAATAAAGTGGTCAGAAAATGGCAATTTCGCCAATTTCATGCAAAATAAAAAGATGTCAATTTCAAAATAGGGTCCAGAATAAACAATGCAGACAAACTATAGCACTAAAAAATAGATGTTATCTACATTCATTAGTCATGTTTCAGGCCCCTCTTACATTACTCTTGCTTTCTATTTTATTTTTATTCTATACAAAAAATAGAAGATTTATTGTTATGCAGACTATTGCATTATTGTAAAAACTGTATAAATAATATCTGTGTGCACTTGTGAAAGAATATTAGACTCACCAGGTGATGTGTATTGAATGCGTGGTGTGATTTGTTTACTTTTGAACATTATGTCGAACATTTCCGTTACTTTGAGTAATTTCAAGATCGTTTACATCATGAACTAATCAAAAATGTCTCTCTATTCCTGTAATATGTTTCCATTCTATCAAATGAGACCATGAAAAAGAGAATACAACCATAAATACTATACGAAAACACCTCCAAAGACGGCGTTTTAATTAAAAAAAAGCAGTGGGTTTTCTCATTATGTACTGCTTGCTGCAAGTTTTTATACTACGCACACTGACCACACAGACCCATTCTCTCACATGGCAGGCCTACCAGCTTTCTCCTGCTTGATTTGAGCCACTTCACATTGCGTGCTCATCGTCAGCTTGTTAACTCAAGTAGAGCGTAAATATCGTCGAGAGAAACGATCAAAGGGTTAATGAAGGCGTCAGTTCGTACAATTAGGAAAGAATGAGGCAAATATACGAGCTTGTGTAATGAATAACCCAAAAATGTGACCTCATGAAAAGAATGACACGTAGGTCCAAACAGTAAATAAAGCAGAGCTTGTTGCTTGAGTGGATCGAACAGAGAAAACAAAGAAAGGTGCACCACTTAATTTCATCTTAATTAGGGAAAGGCATTACAGTTGTTTTAAAGCAGTGTGTGACAAGGAAGGAAGGCCTGAAAATGAGTGTGTGTTTAGGGCAGGCTGGTTCCACAACTTTAAGTTGCATAATATTAAGTTTTCTGGTGAAGTGCTTCAGCTGATGCTCTGACAGCAAGTAATTTCCCTGCTGAATTTCAGGAACTATTTCAGAGGTGGCTATAAGCCACAGCAAGTGTTTAATGCTGACGAGACAGGTGTTTTCTGGAAGAAAATGCCAACACTGCGAACTATATCAGTCCAGCAAGAAAAGTACACCGGGCTTTAGGCGACAAGGATCGCTTCACCTTGCTCCTTTGCGTGTCGTCAGGTGATTTCAGAAGTGTAAGCCCATGGTTATTTACAGCTCTAAGACTCCTGTGCTTTGAGAGGTATGGATAAAAACACCTTACCAGTAATTTGGAGGTCAAACCAGTCAGCGTGGATGACAGAGGAAATATTTATTGACTGGTTTAAGCATCACTTTATTCCCTGAAGTCAAGTTTTACCTTTTTGACAGAACCTTGCATTCAAGGCTCTCTTCATTCTTGATAATTCCTGTCTGCTCATCCACAAGCTTTGCTGGATGTGACCCCACATATAAAAGTTGTATTTTTACCTCCAAATACAACATCTCTGATACAACCACTAGATCAGGAGTTATTCAGACATTCAAGTGTAACTACACAAAAAAGTTATAAAAAAACTAGTTGCATCCAATGGACTCTGACTCCAACCGCAAGCGTTACCAAGCTGGGAGAAAAGTGCTGTGCAGATGCCATCAGCAGCTATACTAGAAGTGCATGGAATGAAGTGCCCCAATCAGCATTAAATGCAGGCTGGGGAAAGTTATGGCCTTCTGTAGTTAATTGTTTCACTGGTTTTCCGCTTGCTTGAGAAAAGGTTCAGGAAATTGTTCAGGCGCGTGGCAAAGTACAGGTGATGGTTTGAAGATATGAATGAAGATGATGTGAATGAACTCTTAGAAGATAATGATGAAGACATGAGTCCAAGAGGAAATGTTGGCAGAGTTCGATGCACACAGATACAAGGGAGGAGATAACAGAAGAAGATGAAGAAGAACCTGAAAACAGTTAACACTGCAGCAGTTCGTGAGCAGTTCCATGTTGCTGCTAAACAAGCAAACACTCATTGAAGAGGACCTGACAAAGCTAGAAGCAGGGCTTTGAAAGCGGGGTCTAGACCAGCCTGATGATGCCTTACCGTCAGCTGTATAATGTAATGCAGAATAAAGAGCCCAGAGATCCATTACAGGAATTTATGCACACACCAATACAACCATCGACTTCCTTCCAGGACCTCACCATCCCACTTCTACCGACAACCAGCAAGCATCCACTGACCCAGTAGGGGCCACACCATCCATATCCGCTCTTCTACCCGTCCGCAAACATCATTACCCGCGATTTAGTTAAATACTATTTCCTAACATTGCATTTGTTGTCTTAAGCAGTATTATATCACGACAATGAACTACAATTACATATTAGCCTTCCAATTTTTGCAAGATCTGTTGGTCTAAAAAAACTTGTTTGGCTTTAAGGAGCTCCAGGACCACGCAGCCCTATTTTTCCTTAAGAAGTTCTTTTAATTGGCCCCAACAGATTACCTAACCACAGATGTTTTCCAGGACCGTAACTACGGTGCTAAATGAGTCTACTGTAAAATAAAAATAAAAAAAGAATAAAAGGGGAACGTGGAGGAATAGATCCTAGGAGGAGGGGAATGAAATCCCCCTCAAGCCCAAGAGGACCTCAACACAGCAAGTAGTGCAGATGCTGCATGGAACCCGTGCCAAACCCCTACCCTTATGATAGTAAACCAGCAATCAGGGATAGCAACCTCACATCCACCGGAGCACCTCGGGCCGAGGGCGGCGGACTACCCGCCCTCGCAGCCACCTCCTTGGCCCTGCCGGAGCGAAGGTAGCCGCAGGATTTCCCGTCGCCCGAAGGATACCCAAGCCACCGGGAGGCCGAGACGGATGGACATGAGCCCGATCAGATTCCCACTGACAAACTACCTGCCGCCAAGAACCTCAACGGAATGGGATGGACTACGGAATCACTAATACCTAGGAACTAGAATGCCTGTGGAGAGAAGACTCATAGGGTAAAATAGGAGAATGAGGAGGGATGAGAGGGAGAAGAGGAAAGGGAGGATGGGAAGATGGAAGGTTTGAGGAAGTGTTAGGTTGAATCAGGAAGAAGACCCGAGGTCAATTCTCAAACCGAGCAGCATTCTGGAACTGAGTGTGATGAACTCCGGGGTCCACTGTATTGTTTATACTCAATATTAAGCTATTGAGTACATTAATAGAACTTATCGCACTCTATATGACATTTATTAAATCTTTAAAAGTCTGAACACTGAAATGTGAATATTCCTTGTATATATTCTCTTGAGTTTTATAAGTAAAATAATCTGAAACATTAAACACTAAAATGGTTAATCTCCTATATGTCTTGCCTATGTTTTAACTGAAGACTGCCTTTAAGTAAAGCATTTCTCCTTTACCTTTAAACACTAAATGGTTTATCTCCCTCATATCTGTTAGCATATGTATTCTGAAGTGCATTTTCAGTAAAACATTTCAGACACTCTGAAGGCAGTAAGAAATGGTTTATGTCCTGCATGTACTTTTCGCATATGTTTCAAAAGACCCTTACCAGGTAAAACATTTCAGGCGCTCTGGCACAAATGGTTTATCTCCTGTATGTGTTAAAATGTGTCACAAGGTGGCATTTTTTAATAAACATTTCAGACATTCAGACACTGAATCTCATCTCCTGTGTTCGCATATGTCTACAGATAACCTTTTTGGCCTAAAAACATTTAGACACTCCACAAGCACAAATGGTTTATCTCCTGTATGTGTTTGCATGTGTCTCTACAAGATAGCTTTTGGCTAATACATTTCAGACATTCTGAACACCAAATCATTATCTCCTACATATGTAATTGCCCATATAGCATCCTGAAGATAGCCTTTTGACTAAAATATTTCCAGACACTCTGAGCACTAAAATGGTTTATCTCCTGTACTGTATATATCTCACAAGACTGCCTTTTTGACAAAACATTTCAGACACTCTGAACACTGAAATGGTTTATCTCCTCATATCTTTTTCATATGTTTCAAAAGACTGCCTTTTCAGTAAACATTTCAGACACTCTGAGCACTGAAACAGTTTATCTGTCTCTTTCATATCTGAGATAACCTTTTGACTAAAACATTTCAGGCATCTGGCTGAAATGGTTCTCTCTATGCTCTGCATATGTCTCACAAGACTGCCTTTTAGACTAAAACATTTCAGGTACTCTGAACACTGAAATGGTTTATCTCCTGTATCTTACTACATATCTTCAAAAGACTACAACACCAGTAGAAGCATTTCAGGCGCTCTGTTTTCAAATGATTTATCTCTAGTAATGTATATATGTTTAAAAGACTACCTTTTCAGTATTAAAACATTTAAACCACTCTCAAACTGAAATGGTTTATCTCCTGTATGTGTTCGCAAATGTGTCACAAGGCTGGCATTTTAGTAAACAACATTTCAGACACTCTGAATATGAAATGGTTTATCTCCTGTATGTCTTCGCATATGTCTCACAAGACTGCCTTTTGACTAGAAACATTTCAGACACTCTGAACACTGAAATGGTTTATCTCCTGTATGTACTCCCATGTAATCTCCTAGAATTTCTTTTTATCTTAAAATATTTCAGACACTCTGAACAATGAAGGTCATCTCCTTTATGTTTCTTCATATTTAAAATAAAAACGTTATTTAATTTTAAAATATTTTAGTCATTCAACAGTGGTATAGAATCTTTCTTATGTACTCTCATGTGTATTTCAAGGCGTATTTTTTGTCTTACACTGCTGCTTCTTGAAGTGCGAAGATATAGTGTCTGGGAACTTACTATATCTGTGAAACAGTCTGCTCTACTGCTTCTTGAAGTACTGAAAATATAGTGTCTGGGAGAAGACAACCTGGTAGTCTTACATTGGTGCTTCTTGAAGTGCGAAAATATAGTGTCTGGGGAAGACTGACCTGGTAGTCTTACTGCTTGCTGCTTCTTGAAGTACTGAAGATATAGTGTCTGGGAAGACAACCTGGCCAGTCTTACACTGGTGCTTCTTGAAGTACTGAACTATAGTGTCTGGGAAGACACATTTACATTAGTCTTCCACAAAATACTTCTGAAATAAAAGATGGAGTCAGTATAGTACAATATTCCACCACTACCTACACAACATAAGTGTACCAGAAATAATTTGTTTCTATCTATTATCAAATGTTGCACAAAATAAAATTATCCCATTTATATTTCTAACCACTTCAGGTACAGTGGACCCCCGGTTTCGTAATTTATTCGTTCCAGAATGCTGTTCAAGTGCCATTACCAAACGAATTTATTCCCACATAAAGAATAATGTAAATTAGACTAGTCCTTTTAAACCCCAAAAATACACACTTACATAATTGTTGAATTTGGAGCATAACAACAGTTGGAGGTCCTGTATGTGCTGCTGTTCTATGCCATAAGCTCAGTTCACTCAGATGGAAGCTGTGGCTGAAGAAATTTGGGCCTAGATATGAAAGAATGGGTCTAAGTGGTAAAATTGTGCAACATATAAAAAAATCCTGCAGCTTGCAGTGCATAAAGAGAAAAACTACAACCGTGTTTTGGTTTAAAGAAGTGACTTAACAATGTATTTTTGTATAGCTTTTATGGCTGCATACTTGGTTTCTTAGGTCTCATTCAATAGAATGGAAAATTTAATACAGAAATAGAGATGATTTCAATTGGTTTTAGGACTGAAGAAATAGCTTGAAGTTAAGCTCAAAGTAGCGGATATGTTCGATTGTACAAATCGCGTTACGTGTCCAATACAATTCAACTGGTGGATATAATATGCACTCCACAAATATGCGTATTATTTATAATTCTTACAATATTGAATAACTGATAAAAAAATTTGTGTGAATAAAAAAATCAAATGAAATTCTTTCATGTGTAAAGCCACAAATGTCACCCAATGAACAGAAATATTATTTTGGTGCCAGGAATGCCTGCATTGTTTATATTTTGAAATTTAATGAAATTGGTCCAAATTAAAAATTTCTGATAACTTTATTGGATAGTTGATTAGGCTATGTGCTTGTGCTCAATCATTAAAATGGAAGGAATATGTGTATTATTATTATTATTATTATTATAAAAAGAAATGCTAAACCACGGTCATACAGCGCAGCAGAGTAAAAGCGAGGATGAGGAGAATGGAGTTGAAAAGGGAGAGGATGATTAGTGGTGTGAGTGCAGCAGGACAGTGGATAGTGCAGGGTAGAGGGTAGCAGAGAGATTGAGGTAGAAGGGACTGAGGGGGAGTGATAGAGAGGTATAATCTTCAGAGTTTCTGTAGTGTGTCATTTGCTGTCAAAAAGTCCAATGAAAAAGTCAAGTTAAAGGCCCATGAAGCCAGAAAGCAAAAAAAGACATGGGAAGCGAGAATGGCCGTTAAGGGGGTAAATTCTAAATTTGCACCCGTTGAGTAAGTGGAGCAGTCAACAGAATATGGTAGAACAGAGAGTGGAACCCGACAATGCTCACAGAGAGGGACAGGGAACCTCTCGCAGAAACCTGAGTAAGACAGGAGTGGGCGTGCGAAGACGGGAGAGTGTAGTCTCCCAACCTCTACATTGGTGACTTAAGAAAAAGGCCAGAAACCTATCTCGGTTTAATAGAATGAAGTTTGTTATTTAGCAGGTCAGACCAGTGATATTACTTGGGTACAAGGTCGGTAGCAATGACTGAAAAATAGTCTGTGAATGAAACACCTCTATGAAACTGGGAGGTCATGTACTGCTGAGTGCACAGCGGTCTCACCTATTCATTGTCCTGTAAGTCTTAACATGACCAGGGACCCAGCAAAAAATATCTTTGTGTTTGCAAGAGATACGAGCGTAACCAAAGTTGGATACGAAGAACTAGGGTGAGGTGTATCAAATTTTCGGATAGCCTGTAAAGCACTAGGGTTTTGGAATGACCACAAATGGTAACACACAGGCATAGATGCAATACGGATAAGTGCCACTAGAATGGCATACAATTCAGCTGTAAATATGCTAGCCGAGAGGATAATAGATGCCTCGCACGATGCTGTCCGGAAACACTGCTGCGAATCTGGCGCCCCGTCTGATGACTTAGAACCATCGGTGTACTCTGTGATGGCATGGGAGTAAGGAACGGAAATGGTCTAGAAAAAAAGAAGCGAGAAAGGTGCCATAGGTAGTTAGGTTTTACAAGGCAGAGGAAAGGAACTGGCGTGGACAGCGGGAACTTCAAGGGTAGGGGAAAGGGAGATGTCACATGAATATAGAAAGGTGGTAGCTGAAGGGAAGACAAGAGTGAATGTAGATGAAGAAAAGGGACGAAATAAATGGTCGACAAACAAATAAGAGCGTCTACTAACATCTGTGACAATCCCATACGTAGGAAGGATGCAGGAGGGAGTCATGAGAGCGAAAATAATAGCGAAGGCAATGTGCATCCACAGCTTGATTGGACAGGATGGCACATGTTCAGCTACCATAGAGGCTCTCAACCGGGAAGAGCGAAATGCACCAAGGCATAAACGCAATCCCTAGTGATGGATGGGATTAAAATGGAAGTAGCAGGGAAGGCCGCTGAATATATCTGGTCACCATAATGTCAGAGTTTCGATAAAATTAGGGCTGAATGCAGGTGAAGAGTTCTACGATCAGCCCCATGAAAGATGTACTAGGAGTTTTAAGGAGATTCAGTCGGCTATGGGAAGTCGCCTTCAGAGAGGTAATGTGAGTTTCCAGGACAATCGACGGTCAAACAGGAGGCCGAGAAACCTGACTGTATCACGTTCAGGGATTACATGAGCCGTATAGGTACAATGGATGATCAGAGACCACTGAATGTCTAGTAAATGTAATTTGTTGAGTTTTGTCACTAGAAAACTTAAACCCGTAAGTGGTGGTCAATTGGAAACGGTTGATGGCATGCTGGAGGAAACTGCAATGAGGTGACAGTCTCCACCTGCACAAGCTATAGCAAAGTCATCAACATAAAAGCGATGACCAAATATTGGATGGAGGAACAGATGCTAGATTATTTATAGCAAGGAGAAAGAGTGTTGTGCTCAGAACACATCTGCACTGGGAGACACCTTCAGCTTGGATGAACTCTGAGGAAACACATTGTAACTGGACACGAAAATGTCTTTCCAGTTAAAGGCCTTAAGGCAAATGTTGGAGCTGCCATGGAGGCCTAAGGAGTGGGCGGGGCCAAGATATTATACCTCAAGTTGTGTCATAAGCCTTCTCAAGGTCAAAAAGATCTCAATAACCGAGTGGTTATTAGCAAGGCAGTACGAAGATACGTATCAAAGCGCAGTAAGGGTCAATGGCAGAAGGGCCCTTACGAAAGCCATATTGACTAGTGGAGACTACTGTGCATCTATAAATACCACATCAGCATCCTATTATCTAGGCGTTTATCACTATGCAAGCTACTGCTGGTAAAGCGATAGGATATTGTGAGCCATCATGTTCCGTAGTACCCGGTTTTGTAAAGGAAGAACAACGAACTTCCACAGCTGGGTACTCTTGTGACCGTATAAGATGAAGAGTCGTAGAGCAGACTGATGTAAATGCTGTAGTATACGAATATGCCATCTGGCCAGCTGCTGATGATCGGCAAGTGGAGAGTGTTGCCTCAGTTCTTGAAGGGTAAAGGCCCATTATAAGATTCTTCTCTGAGAAGAAAAATGTAAGGATTTAACTCACTGGCAGACTTAGAAGAAAGGCAGGGCTAGATGGAGCCCCTGAAATGCGGACAGATGATTACCAATTTCAGTGGAAACGGTAAGAGAGTATGCTATATCAACACATGCTATATCAGCACCGGCAGCCCCGAAGAACAGGAGCCAGGTGGTAGAATTTACCCTCAAATTCTGCACTTTCTTCCAGACTGCACTCAGCAGAGAAGCAGTGACGGTGGAAATGTAATCCCAGCCAGCAAGTGCATTTAGCGTCGTGTATGACACGGCAACAATTGCTCTCCTCTGTTTAAAATCAAGGAGTCTCTCTGTGGTTTCTGTTATACTGGTACCTGCCCCAAACATCGCGTTTCAAATGTACTGCCCGAGCACAAGCAGGAGACCACCAAGGTACACACTCCTGAGAATGCTTGCGGGGATTTGGGGGATAGAATGTGAAGCTGCGATTAAGATGGAGGACGAAGAGATGTAAAACTTCATCAATGGACGATGAAGAGCCTCCATGAAAAAGCAGTATGATGTGTGTAAAGGTCCCATTTCACATGGTCAAAATTGCCAGCGTGGGCTACGAGGTGAAGAATACGAAGGGACACTTAGGGATGATTTGGAAAATGACCTCGCTCTCATGTAGGTCCGGGAGGACAGACCAGGTGAAGTCAAGGACAGTTGAGGAGAGCAGATGGAGATCGATGAAAGAGAAAGAATGAGTTCAAAGATCAAAATGGGTAGTACCCGTATTTAATAACAAACGGTCCAAACGTATATATATGTTAGCAGTGCTACTGCCCCAAACGTATATATACATTTTACTTTTCCTGCCTCAATTTAGCTGAGTGGCCTGAGATGCCTGGTCAGCCAGAATGGGTCTTAACACTCGGTGTGCGCCATATTAAAAAAAATCTGGGACCACTTAGTACCTTGTGGAGCACAGTTAAGAGCAAACTGTGCGGCAAACCAGCTAGAGCAAACTGCGTGGCAAACATCATAGATTCACTGATGTCTTGTCCTTATTAACACTTTCCCCTTTTAACTAGAAAGTGATGTCAGCAGGCTGGCCGGCTGCCTGCCTAGCCTGGCTGGCTGGATGCCTGCCTGGCCACCTGGCTGGCCAGCAGCTGGCTGGTCAGCTGTACCTGTTTGGGTGTCTATTTCTGTCTGTCTGTATCTATCTGTCTCTGTCTCTTCTCACCAGGAACACATACTAAATACAATTATACATAGTGAAATTACCTAGGATAACAAAAAAAATCAAGAAAAAGTGTTATATGTGCTTGTGATTTTGGTAATACCAGTTGGTTCAGAGCTCTCTCTAAACAAGCAGACAGAAAGGAGACGACAAAAGGCAGACAGAAAGACAAAACAAACGGGAAAAACAAAAACAGACGGGTTTTGGGAAAAAAAAAGGAAGCGGGGCCTTGTCAAATGCTCACTGTAATTATGGACTGATAAAAAAGATAAGACTACCTCACCCCTCTAAATTCACCAGTTCATTAGTGGAATCAGATAAGGCAGCACACAAATTTTCGTTCGGGAACTTTATTATTCTTTTTTATTTTATTATTATTATTATTATTATTATTTTTATTTTTATTATTATTATTATTTTATTCTTTATTATTTTCAAAACACAATCTTAAATTTTTAAATTATTTTTAATGGTAAATTTCAGCCCTAATATTATGTCGAAAAATTTGGAAAAAAGAAGAAATTTTATTTCATTGCTGATTACATGGTATTGGTATTAAATGTAAATTGATCAAAACCATTTTTAATCCTTTTTTTCATTAGGGGCATAACAGAAATTTAAAGGGTTATTACTTCCCCTTTGACTGTCGGAGGCCCCATTCTGAAACTGTCATTCTATGTCAGAAAATTTTGGAAAAAAATAAAATATTTTTTTCTTATGAAATGATAGAGAATCTTTTCCCGATTGTAATGACACCAAAGGTATGAAATTTGATTGAAAACATACGGAATTACGCTCTCGAAAAGTTAGCGATGTCAGTGATATATACGCACGGTTTTTTCAGCTGACTTTGAGCCCTATTTTAGGCCAATTCCATTGGGACAGTCGACCAAACTCATAGCTATTTCTTTAGAACTCAATTTGTTCTATCGATTGAGTACAAGAAATCACCAATTTACCGATTTCAACTACCCAATAAAGTGGTCAGAAAATGGCAATTTCAGCCAATTTCATGCAAAATAAAAAGATGTCAATTTCAAAATAGGGTCCAGAATAAACAATGCAGACATCCCTAGCACTAAAATAAGATGTTATCTGTTCATTAGTCATGGCTTTAGGCCCTCTTACATTACTCTTGCTTTCTATTTTGATTTTTTATTCACACAAAAATAGAAGATTTATTATTATGCAGACTATTGCATTATTGTAAAAACTGTATAAATAATATCTGTGCACTTGTGAAAGAATATTAGACTCACCAGTTGATGTGTATTGGACGCTTGGTGTGATTTGTTTACTTTTGAACATTGGCAAAAATCGAACATTTCCGCTACTTTGAGCTCAATTTCAAGATCGTTTACATCATGAAACTAATCAAAATCATCTCTATTCCTGTAATATGTTTTCCATTCTATCAAATGAGACCATGAAAAGAGAATACAACCATAAATACTATACGAAAATACAGCTCAAAGACGGTGTTTTAATTCAAAAACACGGTCGGAGTTTTTTTTCTCATTATGTACTGCTTGCTGCAGGATTTTTTTATACTGCGCACACTGACCACACAGACCCATTCTTCACATGGGCCTACCAGCTTCTCCTGCTTGATTTGAGGCCGCTAGAATTTAGGCGTATAAATACGTCCAAACATTGGCTCGTAAGACGTATATATACGTCCGAAACAGTCAAAGGGTTAATATTAGAGCAATTTATTGAGTTTATTCTAGTTAAAAATTGTTTTCAAATTACAATATGATGAAATTTTACTGTTAAAATTATTAAATGATGATATTAGATTGTTACAGGTGTTTAGATTTCGAATGGTAATATGGAATTGAGATTATCTTAAGGAAAATAACATAGAGCATTTTTTACATTAACTTATGAGTACAGTGGACCCCGAGTTTCGTAAACCCCATAAATCGTACATTTATGTAAGTACAGTGGACCCCCGCTATTCGAATGGCTCGGCAGTCGAACAAATCGTCATTAGAACAAGAAAATCGATATCTTCATGCGAACAAAATATCATGATTCGAACAAGTGTGTCCATCACTTGTCAGCCCAGGCGCTTGGAGAGCCAGTCCCTTCTTGTTTACACTCGAGAGAACAATACCTGCACGCTCATCCAGACATTTCACACTTAATTATAATTGTTTCGAGTTTGTTCATTAAGTGTGAGGCAGTGTAAGAGGCAGTAGTGAGAGGCAGTGGTGGTTGGCAGTGGTGAGAGGCAGTGGTGGTAGAGGCAGTGGAGGTGGAGGCAGTGGTGAGAGGCAGTGGCAGAGGCAGTGGTGGTAGAGGCAGTGGTGAGAGGCAGTGGTGAGAGGCAGTGGTGGTGAGGGGGCAGTAGTGGTGAGAGGCAGTGGTGGTGGAGGCAGTGGTGGTGAGAGGCAGTGGAGGTGGAGGCAGTGGTGGTGGAGGCAGTGGTGAGAGGCAGTGGTGGTGAGAGGCAGTGGTGGTGAGAGGCAGTGGTGGTGAGAGGCAGTGGAGGTGAGAGGCTGTGGTGGTAGAGGCAGTGGTGAGAGGCAGTGGTGGTAGAGGCAGTGGTGGTAGAGGCAGTGGTGGTAGAGGCAGTGGTGGTAGAGGCAGTGGTGAGAGGCAGTGGTGGTTGGCAGTGGTGGTAGAGGCAGTAGAGGTGGGGGGCAGTGGTGAGAGGCAGTGGTGGTAGAGGCAGTGGTGGAGAGGCAGTGGTGGAGAGGCAGTGGTGAGAGGCAGTGGTGGTAGAGGCAGTGGTGGTGAGAGGCAGTGGTGGTGAGGGGGCAGTGGTGGTGAGAGGCAGTGGTGGTGAGAGGCAGTGGTGGTGAGAGGCAGTGGAGGTGAGAGGCTGTGGTGGTAGAGGCAGTGGTGAGAGGCAGTGGTGGTAGAGGCAGTGGTGGTAGAGGCAGTGGTGAGAGGCAGTGGTGGTTGGCAGTGGTGAGAGGCAGTGGTGGTAGAGGCAGTGGAGGTGGAGGCAGTGGTGAGAGGCAGTGGTAGTAGAGGCAGTGGTGAGAGGCAGTGGTGAGAGGCAGTGGTGGTAGAGGCAGTGGTGAGAGGCAGTGGTGAGAGGCAGTGGTGGTGAGAGGCAGTGGTGGTGAGAGGCAGTGGTGGTGAGAGGCAGTGGAGGTGGAGACTGGTGGTGGAGGCAGTGGTGAGAGGCAGTGGTGGTGAGAGGCAGTGGTGGTGAGAGGCAGTGGTGGTGAGAGGCAGTGGTGGTGAGAAGCAGTGGAGGTGGAGGCAGTGGTGGTGAGAGGCAGTGGTGGTGAGAGGCAGTGGTGGTGAGAGGCAGTGGTGGTGAGAGGCAGTGGAGGTGAGAGGCGTAGGTGGTAGAGGCAGTGGTGGTTGCGGCAGTGGTGAGAGGCAGTGGTGGTAGAGGCAGTGGTGAGAGGCAGTGGTGGTAGAGGCAGTGGTGAGAGGCAGTGGTGAGAGGCAGTGGTGAGAGGCAGTGGTGGTGAGAGGCAGTGGAGAGAGGCAGTGGTGGTTGAGGCAGTGGTGGTAGAGGCAGTGGTGGTAGAGGCAGTGGTGAGAGGCAGTGGTGGTTGAGGCAGTGGTGGTTGAGGCAGTGGTGGTAGAGGCAGTGGTGAGAGGCAGTGGTGGTAGAGGCAGTGGTAGTAGAGGCAGTGGTGAGTAAACAAGATTAAATGAAGGTTCGGGAGGGAGTTTTGTAAACAAACCAGTTGTTGTTACCAGCCTGACACGTACGAATTCTGTTCAATCTGTGAAGCTGACAATAACGCACTTAGCATTACAAACTCCGTTTTCTCTTATACTAACACGTCTGAAGGAGGAAAGAATGGGAAGATGTTTTCACAGCTGTAGCAAGAATGCTTGCCACCACCACCCTTCCCAGCCACCACATTCATAATGACATACATATTTTATTCATTCTAGAGTGTATATCAGGTTTTTATGTTATTTATATTGTTTATTATGTCATATTAGATGAATTATGATAGATAAATAAGCTGTCGAGTTGATAATAGCTTCACAGTGAAGTACTATTTTGTCATGCCTCCTGACAGCAGGAACGGATTAATTGTATTTCCATTATTTCTTATGGGAAAAATTAAATCGCCACTCGAACATTTCGCGTTGAGAACTAGCTCCTGGAACGGATTAAATTCGAATAGCGGGGGTCCACTGTATAATATTGTAAGTGCTTGTGGAAAAGTATTTTTGGGGGTCTGAAATAGACTAACCTATGTGACATTTTTTCTTAAGGGGGTAAATTCATTCGGTAATGGCACTTGAGCAGACTTCAGGAGTAAAGTTTTTACGAAACTCGGGGGTCCACTGTACAGTGGTACCTCGAGTTACGATGGTCCCCAAAATCGCCCTTTTATGTAAGTTTATTTTTTTAAATGCTTTTGTAAGTATATTTTTGGGGGTGTAAAAGGACTAGTCTATTTTACATTATTCCTTATGGGGATAAATTCGTTTGGTAATGGCACTTAAACAGCATTCTCGAACGAAAAAATATCGTAACTCGAGGTATCACTGTATTTAGTTTTGGGTGAGTAGGGGGTAACATAATAGTAACATATTATTAAAAATTGAGATTATCGTATAGGAAAGTAATAATGAGCATTTTTCAAAGTAGCTTATAGTATGATTATTTAGTTTTGGGTGAGTAGGTGGGTTTTGAGTTGTCTTAAATTGATTTTCAGACAAGGTTATCTTAATATTTACAGGTAATGAATTCCAGATTCTGGGGCCCTTTATGTGCATAGAATTTTTACATAGGTTGATATGAACACGGGGTATATCAAAGAGGGATCTGTGTCTTGTGTTGTGGTCATGGATCCTATTAAAGTTGGTGAGGAGAATTTTGAGCGGAGGGTTTATATTAGAGTGTAAAGTTTTATATATGTAGTAGGCACAAGAATAAGTATGAATGTTCTTTACAGTGAGTAGTTTTAGACTTTTGAATATTGGTGGAGTATGCTGTCTAGAGTGGGAATTTGTTATCATTCTGACTGCAGCCTTTTGTTGTGTTATGAGTGGTCTAAGGTGATTTAATGTTGTTGATCCCCATGCACAGATTCCATAGGTGAGATACGGGTAGATAAGTGAATGATATAGTGCAAGGAGAGCTGATTGAGGTACATAATAGCGTATCTTTGATAATAAGCCTACCGTCTTTGAGATTTTCTTGGAAATTTGTTGTATGTGTGTTTGGAATTTAAGGCTACTGTCAAGGTGGATTCCTAGGAATTTTCCCTCTGTGAGTCTTGTGATGGGTGAACCATTGAGCGTTATGTTAAGTGGAACATTTGTGGCTTTGCTTCCAAACTGTATGAAATAGGTCTTGTCAGTATTGAGAGTAAGCTTGTTAGTCGTCATCCATGTTGATATTTTCTGTAATTCGGCATTAACCCTTTGCCGGTTTCGGTCGTATATATACGTCTTACGAGCCAGTGTTTTGGACGTATATATACTCACAAATTCTAGCAGCCTCAAATCAAACGGGAGAAAGCTGGTAGGCCCACATATGAGAGAATGGGTCTGTGTGGTCAGTGTGCGCGGTATAAAAAAAATCCTGCAGCACACTGTGCATAATGAGAAAAAAAAACTCTGACCATGTTTTTGGATTAAAACGCCGACTTTGAGGTGTATTTTCGTATAGTATTTATGGTTGTGTTCTCTTTTTTTGTGGTCTCATTTGATAGAATGGAAAACATATTACAGGAATAGAGATGATTTTGATTAGTTTCATGATGAAACCGATCTTGAAATTGAGCTCAAAGTAGCGGAAATGTTCGATTTTTGCCAATGTTCAAGAGTAAACAAATTATGCCACACGTCATATACACATCAACTGGTGAGTCTAATATTCTTTCACAAGTGCACAGATATTATTTATAGCATTTTTACAATAATGCAATAGTCTGCATAACAATAAATGTTCTATTTTTTGTGTGAATAAAAAATCAAAATAGAAAGCAAGAGTAATATAAGAGGGGCCTAAAGACGTGACTAATAAACAGATATCTTATTTTAGTGCCAGGAATGTCTGCATTGTTTATTCTGGACCCTATTTTGAAATTGACATTTTTTTTATATTACATGAAATTGGCGAAATTGCCAATTTCTGACCACTTTATTGGGTAGTTGAAATCAGTAAATTGGTGGTTTCTTGTACTCAATCGATAGAACAAATGGAGTTCTAAAGAAATAGTTATGAGTTTGGTCGACTGTAACAATGGAATTGGCCGAAAATAGGGCTCAAAGCTGGCGAAATCACCGATGCATATATATCGCTGGAATCGCTAACTTTGCGAGAGCGTAATTTCGTACGTTTTTCATCAAATTTCGTACTTTTGGTGTCATTACCATCGGGAAAAGATTCTCTATCATTTCATAAGAAAAAATAATTTTTTTTTTTTCAAAATTTTTTGACATAGAATGACAGTTTCAGAATGGGGCCTCCGACAGTCAAAGAGTTAACAGTGTTGGCCAGTATAACTGGATTTGGGTGAGAGAAGACATATGTTGTGTCATCTGCAAATAAAATGGGTTTGAGTAGTTGTGATGCATTCGGTAGGTCATTTATGTAAATGAGGAATAGTAGTGGCCCTAGGACACTTCCTTGAGGGACTCCGACTGTAATTTGTTGTGTGGAAGAGTTCGCTCCATTTGTGTACACGTACTGGCTTCTGTTGGTGAGGTATGACTTTAGGTAGTGAGTGGGTGCCCCCTTATACCATAATGTGCTAATTTTGTGAGCAGTAAATCATGGTCGACTGTATCAAAAGCTTTGCGTAGATCAATGAAGATTCCCAGTGGGACTTCTTTCTTCTCAAGTGAGGTGTATATTAACTCCAACATGTGCATAATAGCATTGTTTGTGCTCTTGTTTGTCCTGAATCAAAATTGACAGGGGTTGAGTACATTGTGTGAGACGAGGTAGGAATAGATTTGTCTATGAATTAATTTTTCGAAGATTTTAGAAAGCAGTGGTAAATTAGAAATTGGTCTATAATTATTCAGGTCTGTTTGATCACCTCCTTTTTGGATCGGGGTGACCCTAGCTATTTTGAGAATTGATGGAAAGGTAGAGGTTTCAATGGATTTATTGAATAGTGTTGCTATAATTGGTGACAGTACCTTTGAAGCTTTTTTGTACATAAAAGTTGGTAAGCTGTTTATGTCTCCTGCCTTGTTTTTAAGGGTGTTGATTATGAGCGAGACTTCAATTGGGTTGGTAGGAGCTAGGAATAGCGTATTAGGGTAGGTGTTTGTGAGGTAGTCTGTTGGACGGGTGTTTGAGCTTGGGATTTTACTCGCTAGATTCTTTCCTATGGTGGAGAAGAAAACATTAAGTCTGTTTGCTGTCTCAGTAGGTGAGAGTAGGGGTTCATCTGCTTTTGATAATTTGATGGTGTTGCTTTTAGCTAGCTTATTATTTCCTAGAATTGCAGATAGGGTCTTCCAGGTCTTTTTCATATCACCTTTTATGTTCTGGAGTCTGTTCTCATAATACAATATTTTTTGATCTCCTTATCAGGCTGGTAAGGATTGATGAGTAGCATTTGGATTGTTCTCTGGTTATTAGACCTCTTCTGTATTATTTTTCATATTGGTGCCTTTTGTTAATGGATTTAAGGATGCTGGGTGTTAGCCAGGGATTGTTAAGTCTCTTAGCTGTGATCTGTTTAGTTTTTTTAGGGCAATGTTTGTTATAGAGGTGATGGGTTTTGTTAAGGAAATTCTTGATGCATTCATTAGCATCTGTATCTGTTTCTAACTCATTATGCCAGTCAATGTTATTCATAGCTGTTATAAAGTTATTTACAGCTGACTCGTTATGTAGTCTGAAGGTAACTTTTGTAATATCTAGGGGCAATTTACCAAGGTTGGTTATGAGAAAGGTCGGATAGTGGTCTGTGGTGTTGTCTGTGATTATGCCTGATTTTAGAGGGGATATAGTGTTAGTCCAGATGTGGTCTAGTAATGAGGTACTAGTGTCGGAGATTCTTGTAGGTTTTGATATTGTTGGTAGTAACAAGCAGTTGCTCATAGTGTTTGTGAATTCTGTTACTTGTGGGTTCTGGTCATGTAGGAGATTTATATTGAAATCTCCTGTGAGCAGCAAATGGTCTTTGTTCATGTGTGCATCAGTTATCAGGTTTCCTAGTTTTTCACTAAAATGGTGAATGTTTGACTGTGGTAATCTGTAGATGTTTATCACTGTGAGGGGGTTTTTGCAGGTCTTTTGATTTAAATTTAGCTATAATATATTCTCCATGCTCATCCCTTATGCAAGAGTTATTGATACATTCAAGTTGATCTGAGTAATATATAGCTATTCCACCCCCTCGCTGATCTGTCCTACAGTTGTGAATGGCTGTGTAACCTGGGATGGCATAGACATCTGTAATATCAGGCTTTAGCCAGGTCTCAGTGAGTGTGATGATTGACATATTGGTCTGGAGGGATTGGAAATCACAAGAACTATTATAAATTGTGATTATGAGAACATAAAAATTAAATACAAAAAAGTGAAAAAAAAAAGGTATATCGGCAACGATTCTGCAAGCGGCAGGACTCCTGTTGCTGTCAGGTGAGCATCCAGTGCCAACTTTCCGCCTCATATCTCGGTAACTACTGACCCAAATTCTTTTTTTTTATCCTATAACACTTAACCCTTAAACTGTCCACACGTAGATATACGTTCACTCGCGAAAGTGACCGAATTTTTTGAAAAATAAAAAAATCGTTTTTTTTTTCTAAAAATGAAGAGCACATTTTTATAAATAGGATAGGCTAAAAAAAAACATTTTTGGGCCAGTATTTACCGAGATATAAGCCCGTGAAGTTGGTGCTAAATGATGTGGTGTCGGCAAAATGGAGCACTGCCGCTTGCAGAAACTAGAAACATTTATCGTTTTTTCCATTTTTTTCCATTTTCTGTTGTTTTCATCCTATGATAATAATGTTTTGATGCAGATCTATTCATTTCATTGCCAATTCTTGTTTAGACACAAATATTTGTTACTGAATTAGTAATCATACTGTCACAAACACACATGTTCACACTGATAAATAAATTTGTACACCTGGTTCAATCACTTACTATTGTTTACATATATATACAAGGTATTTACAGGTCCTATTTATGTTTCTAGAAGTCCACCACTGTATGATACTCGAAGAAGCATGGATTCATACAGAGTGCCACTCCACATTGCTGACACATGAATCGTGTGTCTTTTCGCACTTGGGGTCGCTGTGTACTGTAAGCACACACAACACACTTTTTCTGAGAGTACTTCTTCTTTGGAGTAGATGGTAATGGTATCAGGCAGTGACAGTTAGGATAATTCGGTTGGGCACTTCCCTCTGGTTGTGGAGTGACAGGTCGCTGTTGTGGAGTGACAGGTCGCTGTGGAGTGGGCAGGTATAGGTGTGGTACCATACTTTCTCCCTATCTGCTTGATGACATTTGGGGTGAATTCTGCATATCGTTGTCGCTTCCCAGTCTTTATTTCATACATGTTGAAGGCATTGAGCATTGCAATGTCCACAAGGTGGAAAAACACTTTTATATACCACTTGCGACTCCTACGCACACAGTCAACAAAGCCTATCATCATGTCACACTTGTCGACTAGTCGCATATTGTTTGTATAGTCGATGACAACAGCTGGCTTTTCAATAGGTTGATTGTTGAGCGTGCTCATTCTGTCTGTTTGTACCATCTCGTTTCTGTGGATGGTTGACAGCAATGTCACGTCCCTTTTTGTCATGCCATGACAGTGCCATGATGTCATTGGCATGAAACGCCTGCACTACACTTCCTCCAGTGAACTTTGGCATGTGTTTTCTATTTCTTCTCACTGTTCCACATATATCAGTATTGTTCACACGTAGGAAATCAGCAAGCATAGGGCTTGTGTACCAGTTGTCTGTGAACAATGTATGGCCCTTGCCAAGGTATGGCTGCATCATCTTGCGAACAACATCACCAGAAATGCCCAACATGCGCCTGGTATCATCAAGTGTATTTTTACCTGTGTAGATAATGACATCCAACACAAGACCAGTCTCACAGTCACACATAACAAACAGTTTTATACCAAAGCGATTACGTTTGCTTGGTATATATTGTTTGAATGACAGTCGTCCCTTGAACAGAATCAAGGACTCATCAACAACAATGTTCTTGAATGGATAAAAGTAGGCACTGAATTTTTGCTTGAGATACATAAACAATTCCCGGATTTTGTAGAGGAGGTCATTTCGGTTTGGTGTATTCCTATCTGAGAAGTGCAACATTCTCAGCAACAGAAGGAATCTGTTGCAGGGAAGGAGGTCTCGGAAGACTGAGTGCTAATGAAGTGGTCTGTGGACCAGTAGTTTGCTATATTGTTCTTATATGTGTGTGGCATAAGCATGACAGTGCCAAGGAATAAATACATTTCAGCCACAGTTGTATCTTTCCACCTGCGCAGCCGTGACGATTCTGAAAAAACTGCATGGTCCATTGTATACTGGTAGTACAGGTTGGTCTGAGTAACAATAAGGTTCATTATTGGCTCATCAAAGTATAGTTGAAAATAGTCTAACTCTGTAGACTCATTTGTGATGGGACAGTGTGGCATGATGCCACTTCCACTGCCATCAAAATTGAAAGGATGTGGCATGAATGGTGTATGTTCAGTCCACTTCCATTCACGATCAGATGGCGCAGGGTGGACCTGTGGCATGGGACGTGGGGAGCAGGAGGGACGGGAGTGGGGCCAGCACATGATTGAGAGGGTGCCTCGTGGTCCTTTGTCTGTCCACACACCGCGCCACGAGGTCCAGGCACCATGCCACCCACCACCTCTTCCTCCATCCCAGCATACTCTCCTTCATTATCACTTTCACTATCAGTGGCTGGGGTTTTGGATCGTGAACTGCCACGACCCTTGCCTCCGACTGCATATGGCACACTGCCTGAACGTAGGTAATGACGCCCATAAGTACGTTTCACTGGGGAATAATGATAATCACTGTCACTCGACGAATCGTCTATGGGCATAAAATCGATTTCATCATCGTCACTTATATCACCTTCACTATCGTCACTATCATAACACATGGAAAATGCTAATTTCCTCTTGCGGAGCTGCCTTTGGGTAGTAACACTAGAAACCCCAGAGGTGCTGGGCTGAGGGTCTGGTATGGCCACACTGTCCACACTGGCCACCCCAGAGGTGATGGGCTGAGGGTCATCTGGGTTGTCATCAATAGTTTCACTAATTCCTTGATTATTAGTGGCTATATCACTGTCAAATCCACTAAGCTCGCGTTCTCTATCACTTTCCGAGAATAGTAGAGTGTTAATACGACGAGGCGTGAGTGAATCACGGGGGTGTGCCATGATGTTGACCCAAGATGGAGCTGAAACTAACTGTGGCTACCATGCGGTACCCTGGTGTCCCCGATTTTTTTCATACTGCGCACACTGAGGGCGCAGACCCTTTCTCTCATGTCTAGGCGACTCAGGCATATTGCACTAAATTTGAACGAATGTAAAATAAAACGTAGATATACGTTCGGTCACTTTCGCGAGTGAACGTATATCTACGTGTGGACAGTTTAAGGGTTAAAAAAATATGCTCTTTATTTCTATAAAAAAAAAAAAAAATTTCAAAAGATTCGGGACACTGGGCAAGCTAACATAAATATACGTGTGGACCGTTTAAGGGTTAAGAGCAGCTTAATCTAATGGCTTATAGACTATGTACTTAATACTAGAGAAATTGACTGAGTTTGTTTTAGTTAAATATTAGATTGTAACATACAGAAAAGAATGAGAAATAAATATAAAGCACTAATAACATGTATAAATTAACATTTAACATCACACTTACCTTTATTGGCGACTCTTGTTGGTTTTTGAAGACGGAGAGGAGAGAGAGGGAGGCGAGTTTATTGTTTGGAGGCAGGACAAAATGCTTCAATATGACACTAATATCAGCTCTATGGTTTATTTATCTATCACAATTCATCTAATATGACATAATAAACAATATTGATAACATAGAAACATGATATATACTCTAGAATGAATAAAATATGTCATTGCAAAAGTGAGGACTGGTGGTAATGTGTTATTGTTGTTGGGTTTATAAGGGCCACTAACCATAAGCCGTACATATAGTGGTGGTGGTGGACGGCAGCAGAAGCCACCACCACTATTTACACAGAAACAAAGTACATAATTTATAAATAAGAAATATTTACACATTAATTTATAAATAAGAAATATTTACACTTTAATTTATAAATAAGAAATATTTACACTTTAATTTATAAATAAGAAATATTTACACTTTAATTTATAAATAAGAAATATTTACACTTTAATTTATAAATAAGAAATATTTACACTAATTTATAAATAAGAAATATTCACACTAATTTATAAATAAGAAATATTCACACTTTATAAATAAGAAATATTTACACTTACCTTGGAGGAGATGGTGGCAGAGGGCAGCATTGGTCTCAGTGCACCTATATACCTCAAACAACAATGGAGGAGTTAAGTTTCGTGTCTTCATTTTTCTATCGCTTAATCGCTTAACTTACAGTCAACCCTCTATTTTCGTGTTTAACCCTTAAACTGTCCAAACGTATATATACATTTGTACGCATACTGCTCCGAACGTAGATTTACGTTTTATTTTTCATTCCTTCAAATTTAGTGCGATAGGCCTGAGTCACATAGACATGAGAGAATGGGTCTGCACCCTCAGTGTGCGCAGTATTAAAAAAATCTGGGACCACGTAGTGCCTTGTGGTACTAAGTGGTCCCAGTGCCAGCTAGAGCAAATAGTGTGGCAAACACCAGGGATTCACTGATGTCATGTCGCATTAACACTCCCCTTATAAGAGGAAAGTAAAAATAGGTTAGATAAATACATGAGAGGCTGTGGGTGGGTGTGAGTTGGACCTGACTATCTTGTGCTACTAGGTCTGATGCCATGCTCCTTCCTTCAGAGGATGTGACCTGACTAGGTGGGTCATTGGTCTAAGCTGGGGGTGACATGGACCTGCCTTGCATGGGTCAGTAGGCCTGCTGCAGTGTTCCTTCTTTTTTTATGTTCTTATGTATTCGGCAGGCTGGCCGGCTGGCTGGCTGGCTTTGGCTGGCTTTGGCTGTCTCTGGCTGTCTATATCTCTGTCTATATCAATCTGTTATTATACATAGTGTAAATTACCTAGAATAACCCAAATATTCCAGGCAAAGTGCTATACAATGCTTGTAGATATAAGAAATAATAAGCATTACTGGCAAGTAATACGCATTGTCACTTCTGCATCGTGTGTAATACCTGATTGATACGAGCCACACTCTGAGTCTGAGAGACGACAAGCAGATGGAAAGACACATACACAGGCAGACAGAAAGACAGATAACCAGAGTTAGACAGACATAAGCAGAGCTAGACAAACAGACAGATAGACAGAGACAGATAGACAGACAGACAGACAGACATGTGTGTAACATTAAAAAAGGGAGCGTACCCTCCAGTACTGCTGACATTTATCAAATGTCACTGGGTTGTCAAGAGTTACCTGACACTTGTCAACACACCATTCTTCAAGGAGTTTCATATACTCCAGGCACAAAGCAGACAGAAAGACAGATAAACAGAGCTAGACAGATACAGACAGATAGATAGACAGACAGATAGACAGATAGATAGATAGATAGATAGACAGACAGATAAGACAGATACAGACAGTGAAAACAAAGTGAGGGTTCCCTGCACACATTCATTCATCAGATAACTACTGTTATCTGACAGTAGTTATCTGACAATTGTCATAACACCATTCTTCAAGGAGTCTCATATATACAGTGGACCCCTGAATAACGAGCAAAATTCATTCCAGAAGCCTGCTCAAGTGCCATTAGCGAACAAATTTACTTCCTTAAGAAATAATGTCACGTAGGTTAGTCTATTTCAGACCCCCAAAAATACACTTCCACAAGCACTTACAATATTATACTTACATAATTGTACGATTTCCGGGGTGCTCGTTAAGCTGGGGTCCACTGTACAGTGGACCCCCGGTTAACGGCCATAATTCGTTCCAGAATGCTGTTCAAGTGCCATTACCGAACGAATTTATTAACATAAGGAATAATGTAAATTAGATTAGTCCTTTTGGACTAATCTTATAAAAATACACTTACATAATTGTTAGTGTTTGGAGCAGGCCATTAACCGGGGGTCCACTGTACTCCAGGATGTCTAAAACATTGCTGGGACCTATAAATACTTCGTATATATTTATAGACAATAGTAAATGACCAAGGCAGGTGAAAATGTTCACCTGTTGGTGTGATTGTGACTATTTGAGTACTATTTCAGTACCTAATATTAGTGTTAAAACAAAGATTGGCTATGAAATCACAAGAAATATTATGAAATGTAATTATCAGAACATAAAAATTATGTAAATTAAAATAAAAACTAGAAAAAAAAGTATATCGGTAATACTTCTGCAAGCGGCAGGACTTGATGTTGCCGTCAGGTGAGCATCCAGCACCAACTTGGCGGGCTTATATCTCGGTAAGTAATGGCCCTAAAAATTTTTTTTAGCCTATCCTGTTTATAAAAATGCGCTCTTCACTTAAAAAAAAAAAAAAAATCAAAATATTCGGAGCAGTACGCGAGTGAACGTAGATCTATGTGTGGACAGCTTAACCCTTTGGGGTCGGGACCGTACTAGTACGTTTTACAAGGAGGGGTTCGTGCCGTACTAGTACGCGTAAATTCTAGCGGCTTCAAATTAAGCAGGAAACGGCTGGTAGGCCTACATATGAAAGAATGGGTCTATGTGGTCAGTGTGTGGAGTATAAAAAAAATCCTGCACCACACACTGCATAATGAGAAAAAAAAACCTGACTGTTTTTTTTGTTTAAAACAGCGACTTTGCAGTCTATTTTCGTATGGTATTTAATGATGTATTCTCGTTTTCTTGGTCTCATGTGATAGAATGGAAGATATATTACAGAAATAGAGATGATTTTGATTGGTTTGACAATGAAATTGAGCTCAAATTAGCGAAAATGTTCGATTTTCGCCGATGTTCATGAGTAAACAAATCACACCATGCGTCCAATACACATCAACTAGCACGTCTAATATTCTTGCACAAGTGCGCTGATATTATTTATACCATTTTTACAATGATGCAGTTGTATACATAACAGTAAATATTCTATTTTTTGTGAGAATAAAAATTCAAAATGGAAAGCAAAAGTAATGTAAGAGAGGCCTAGAGACGTGACTAATGAACAGAGAAGATGTTATTTTAGTGCCAGGAATGTCTGCCTTGTTTATTCTGGACCCTATTTTGAAATTGGCATCGTTTGAAATTTGTGTGAAATTGGCCAAATTGTCATTTTCTGACCACTATTTTGGGTAGTTGAAATTGGTAAATAGAGGGTTTCTTATACTCAATCGATAGAAAAAATGGAGTTCTAGCGAAATATCTATGATTTTAGTAGACTGGAACATTAGAATTGGCCAAAAATAGGGCTCAAAGTGGGTGAAATCACCGATGCGTAAACATCTTCGAGACCAATAACTTCGCGAGCATAATTCTGTAAGTTTTCATTCAAATTTCAAACTTTTGGTGTCGTTATGATTGGAAAAAGATTCTCTATCATTTCACAAGAAAAAATTATTTTTTTTTTTCCAAAAAATTTTCGACCCTGAGAACGTGTTTCCGAGAAGGCCTGTCGACCCCCAAAGGGTTAAGGGTTAATCTGTTCCTGAGGGATCGACTAAAACTGAAACCATTTTCCCCATAAGAAATAATGTTAATTCAATTAATCCGTTCCAGAAACCCAGAAGTTTGAAAAAAAAAAAAAAAAATTGGGCCTTAACCCTTTCAGGGTCCGTACCATAGTTCTACGGCTTTGAGTTCTGGGTCCAAACCGTAGTTCTACGTCATGAGCTCAGCTCACTCAGATAAGCTTTGAGTGGTAAATTTGGGCCTAGATATGAAAGAATACATCTATGTGGTAAGTGTGCACCACATAAAACAAATCCTGCAGCACACAGTGCATAATGAGAGAAAAAAAACTGAAACTCATAATTTTCGATTAAAACAGCAACTTTGCAGTGTTGTTTCATATATTTTTTATAGTTGTATTTGCGATTTCTTGGTCTCATTTGTTAGAATGGAAGATATATTACAGATATAGAGATGATTTTGATTGGTTTTAGTACTGGAAATGGCTTGAAACTGAGCTCAAAGTAGTGGAAATGTTCAATTTTTGCCGATAATCAAGAGTAAACAAATGACCTCACACGTCTAATACGCGCCAGCTGGTAGGTCTAATATACATTCACAAATGTGGTGATATTATTTGTATAATTATTACAATATTGCATAACATTAAATCAATTCATTGTGACTAAAAAATCAAAATGGAATTCATCTGTAAAGACTGAAAAAGTAACTAATGAACAGAGGAAATGTTAGTTTAGTGCCAGAAATGCCTGCATTGTTTATTTTGCACCCTATTTTGAAATTGGAATATTTTGAACTTTGAGTTAAATTGGCTAAATTACCAATTTCCAATCACTTTATTTTGTAGTTGAAACAGTTGACTAGGCGATTTCTTGTGCTCAATTGATAGAATAGAAGTAATACTAGTGAAGTAGCTAAGAATTTGGTCGACTGGAATAATGTAATTGGCCTAAAATAGGAGTCACCCGGCAAAATCGCCGATGCGTAAATATCGCTGACACATCAAAATTCGCGAGAGCATAATTTCGCAATTTTCAATAAAATTTGTACTTTTTGTTTTATTACCTTCAGAAAAAGATTCTCTACCATTTCATAAGAAAAAATAAGAAATTTTTTTTTTGGAAAATTCTTGGACACTGGCGCACCCCTTCCAAAAATGGCCTTGGACCCTGAAAGGGTTAAAGATAGATTTACATGCACAAATGAATGAACATTCAATGTGACACTTACCTTTATTGAAAACTGATGAGCTGGATAGAAGAGAGGAAGGAGGAGAGAGGAAAGAGACCCTAATTTTTGGAAGGGGAATCCCCCTCCATAAGGACTCTAGGTACCAAGCCCTCATCTGGCTCATCTGGGGTCACTTTCCTTTTTTTTCTTTTACTGCCACTAGGACCAGCTTCAGAGTCATTGCACACCAGTGGCACTAAATATCTGTCCAGGGAGCTCTGATGCTGGCATCTCTTTAAAATGTCCCTAAAATGGGAAAAGAGATTGTCAGTGAACATGTTGATGAGACGGATTGCAATATCTTTGTCAGGGTGATGTTCCTCCACAAATGAAAGCACCTCACTCCACTTTGAACAAATGTCCTTAATCTTTGAAGAAGGCACCTTACATCTCTCTTCCTGCTTCATTGAAGCAATTTCCTGAGATCTGCTTTGATGGTGTTGCAGCTCAAGCTCTTGTAGCTCTTCAGTGGTTAAATCTTCATTGTGGTCCTCCACTAACTCTTCCACATCCTCGCCACTCACATCCAACCCCATGGAATTTCCCAATGCCACAATACTTTCCACAACTTCCATAGGCTCCTCAGGGTCAGCCCCAAACCCTTCAAAATCCCTCTCTGGGACACAATCTGGCCACAACTTTCTCCAAGCAGAGTTCATCGTCGTGGAAGTCACTCCCTGCCAAGCTTTATCTATAAGGCCTATGCAATGGAAGATATTGAAGTGATCCTTCCAGAACTCTCTTAGGGTCAATTCAATGTCCGAGGTCACATCAAAGCACCTTTCAAACATTGCTTTGGTGTACAGTTTTTTGAAGTTTGCAATGACCTGCTGGTCCATGGGCTGGATGAGAAGAGTGGTGTTAGGAGGCAAGAACTTCACTGTTACAAATTTGAAATCCTTAGACATTTGGTCTTCCAAGTCTTGAGGATGAGCAGGAGCATTGTCCAGTACCAGGAGGCACTTGAGTCCCAATTTATTGTCCAATAGATATTTCTTCACACTGGGGCCAAATACTTGATTAAACCATTCCAGAAAAATTTCCTAGTGACCCATGCCTTAGGGTTAGACTTCCACATCACACACAATTTACTTTTGTCAACACTGTATTTCTGAACACTGGGATTTTCAGAGTGATACACAAGTAAAGGCTTCACTTTGAAATCCCCACTAGCATTACCACACAACATAAGAGTTAGCCTGTCTTTCATAGGCTTGTGTCCTGGCATTGTCTTTTCCTCCTGCATGATGTAGGTCCTCCTTGGCATTTTCTTCCAAAAGAGGCCTGTTTTGTCACAATTAAACACTTTTTCGGGTTTGAAATTTTCAGCCGCTTGTTTATCTGAACTGGCACCCTCACCATGCCTTACAACACTGTGTATGCCACTTCTCTCTTGAATTTTTCGAACCAGCCTTTGCTGCCCTTAAATTCATCAACATCAGCACTTATTCCAGGCATTTTCTTGACAAGATCGGTATGCAACTGCCTTGCTTTTTCACAAATGAATGACTGCACAACACTGTCACCCACTAGCTGTTTTTCGTTTATCCACACCAACAACAATTTCTCCATATTTTCCATAGTTTGTGATCTCTGTTTCGTTATTGTATTCACCACTTTCGCAACATAAGCTTCAGTGATTTCTTTTTCTTCACCACAATGGAACCGATGGTTGATGGGGCCTTTTTGTATATCCTGGCGAGCTCGGCAATACGTACACCACTATCATATTTTTCTATTATTCCTTTCTTCAGTTCTACGGTGTTCCTCACTTTCTTTACCAAAGAACTGACACTAGGAGCTATCTTTGGGCCCATGGTAGCTTATTTATAATTCACACACAATAATCAAGGGCCAAAAACAATGAATTGTTAATACAGTGGTACCTTGAGTTACGATATTTTTTCGTTCGAGAATGCTGTTCAAGTGCCATTACCAAACGAATTTATCCCCATAAGGAATAATGTAAAATAGACTAGTCCTTTAACACCCCCAAAAATATACGTACTTACAAAAGCATTTAAAAAAATAAACTTACATAAAAGGGCGATTTTGGGGACCATCGTAACTCGAGGTACCACTGTAAATGTTTTGTATGAACTCCTGGGATGATGTCCACTCAAGCATAAACAATGCTACACTGCATGACAATGTGCGTGGGAGGTGCGTAGGTGGCGGTCTTGCGGGCTTTGTATGAGGGGCACTGGTGGACAGTTTCTGTACCAAGAACGAAACGGAGGTAATATTTACGCGAAAAAACTGCCCGAAAACTGAAATCACCGATAACAGAGATACAGTAGATTGTCATTTAGCACAGTAGTTACGTTCCTGAAAACATCGTGTTAGATCATTATAAGAACTTATGGGAAAAATAGGGTTACGTTCCTTGAGTCCCCAAAAGCCAAACAAGTTTTTTTTTAGACCAACAGATCTTGCAAAAATTGAAGGTGAATATGTAATTGTAGTTCATTGTCGTGATGTATTATGTTGTTTTTACTACAAATTTAACAGAAATAATAGTATTTACCTTAAATTGTGGGTGCTGGTGTTTGTGGATGATTGTGAAGAGAGTAGAGAGTTATGCTGTGGCCCTACTGGGCTGAGTTGATGGTAGAGGTTCTGGAACTGAAGTCGATGGTTGTACTGAGTGTCTAACTTTAAGTCATTCAGTAAGTCAGTCAAGTCATTCAGTAAGTCAGTCGTCTTCAGTGAGTCAGTCAAGTCATTCAGTAAGTCAGTCAAGTCATTCAGTGAGTCAGTCAAGTCATTCAGTGAGTCAGCAAGTATTCAGTAAGTCAGTCAAGTCATTCAGTAAGTCAGTCAAGTCATTCAGTAAGTCAGTCAAGTCATTCAGTAAGTCAGTCAAGTCATTCAGTAAGTCAGCGTCATTCAGTGAGCAGTCGTCATTCAGTAAGTCAGCGCACAGTGAGTCAGCCGGTCTATTCAGTAAGTCAGCAAGTCATTCAGTAGTCAGTCAAGTCATTCAGTGAGTAAGTCAAGTCATTCAGTAAGCCAGTCTAAGCCATTGAGTCAGTCAAGTCATTCAGTGAGTCAGTCAAGTCATTCAGTAGTCAGTAAGTCATCTCAGTGAGTCAGTCAAGTCATTCAGTGAGTCAGTCAAGTCACGTCTCAGTGAGTCAGTCAAGTCTTCAGTGAGTCAGTCAAGTCATTCAGTGAGTCAGCCGTCATTGTCAGTCGCAAGTCATTGTCATTCAGTCAGTAAGTCATTCATTCAGTTAGTCAGTCATTCAGTCAGTAAGTCGGTCAGTAAGTCAGTCAGTCAGTTAGTAAGTCAGTCAGTAAGCCATACAAACTTATGTTTACCTCTTTCTATGTGTACAAAGTAACACTTCATTATGGCCACAGGTTATCTCTTGTTTAATATCTTTGTTTTCTGTTAATTCTGAGACATAAATGCTTATTCCTTTTCTTGCCACTTTGAACAACAATGATATGCCTACTGGGTGTCATGATTGCTTGGCAGATACAAGGTATATTAATTAAAAGATGAAAACACACCACTCTCTCTTATTATTCAGAAACACAGCTAGCTTGTAGCGTGTATGAACTATGAATGCTGGGATGGTGTCAGGGGTTGCTGGGGATGGCGGGTGGTCTCCCCGCTGCTCCACAACAAGACGGCCGCTGACGAAAAGTTAATTTGTTTTTCCTTCTCAAACAGTAAGTTTATTCAGGTATACACAGATAGTTACATAGATTATCATACATAGCAGCATATACAGTGGTACTCGACTTACGATGGTCCCCAAACACACCCTTTTATGTAAGTTGATTTTTTAAATGCTTTTGTAAGTGTAATTTTGGGGGTCTAAAAGGACTAGTCTATTTTACATCATTTCTTATGGAGATAAATTTGTTTGGCAATGGCACTTGAACAGCATTCTGGAATGAAAAATATCTAAGTCAGGGTACATCATGTGTAGAGAACCTAGATAACCCAAAAAAGTCAGACAACAGTGACTTATTTCCATTCTGTCCTGACTTTTGTATCCTAGGTTCTCTACACATATGCTGCTATGTATGATAGTCTATGTAACTGTATTTGTGACAGATACAATACATAATTAACAGCATATGTGTAGAGAACCTAGATAACCCAAAAAGTCAGAGTGACTTATTTCCATTCTGTCTGACTTTGGGTTATCCTAGGTGCTCTAAACATATGCTGCTATGTATGATAATCTATGTAACTGTATCTGTGTATACCTGAATAAACTTACTTACAGGAACACTTGTATGCTTGGCAGATTTATCAAAATGCAATGAAAATGAGAAAATGTATGTAAATAAACACAGCAAGCTTCCCGATTATTGTACGACATGCACTTCCCCTCCCGCGAACCATGTAATATAATTTTTTCGTCGTGTTAGATAATAATGTGCCACAATTCTTCAATCGTGCAATCACCCATAACATGCAACATAATTCTGCTAAATGACGGTCTACTGTACATGAAAACGGAGGGTTGACTGTATTGCTACGCTGTTACTGCTACACTTTATCGTTGGCTGGCGATATAGCTTTCATCAACTCCACTTTGGTAAAGTGGACCCTCGGTTAGCGGCTGTTCCTGTTAGTGGCCAACCGTTAGCGGCCGGTTTTATGGCTCCCGGTTAGCGCCATATGGGATGCCACTTCTCATGCATATCAAACTCAGTTTGCATCTCTCTCGTTGAGTAAGGAATACTCTGCATGTTCATCCATTCATCCGTTCATTTTGGTGCTTGTTTATTGATTGTGACTGTGAAATAAGCCACCATGGGGCCAAAGAAAGTTCGATGCCAGCCCTTTGGTAAAGGGCTGAGAGGGGAGAAGTGCCTTCTTTAGCGATTCTACGATATGTATGATACAAAGCAGCAGGAGTCGAAAAGGCAAGCGCCAGCCAGCGATAAAGTGTAGCATTAACAGTGTAGCAAGTAAGTTAAGCGATTAACCGAAGAAAAATGATGACACGAAACTTAACTCCTCCAAGTTGTTTGAGGAATATAGGGGCACTGACAAGAATGCTGCCCCCTGCCACCATCTCCCAAGGTAATGTAAATATTTCTTATTTATATAAGTTGAATATTTCTTATTTATAAATTAAAAAATATTTTTATTTATAAATTTTAAAATGTAAATATTTTTATTTATAAATTAAAGTGTAAATATTTTTATTTATAAATTAAAGGTAATATTTCTTATTTATAAATTAAAGTGTAAATATTTCTTATTTATAAATTACTAATTGTTTCAGTGTGAATAATGTTGAGGTTTTTGTGCCACTCACCACTCCATATATGTAAGCCATGGTCAGTGGCCCTATAAACCAAACAACAACACAACCCCCCAGTCCTCACATTCTAGACATATTTTTTCATTCTAGAGAATATGTCATGTTTCTAGTTATTAATATTGTTTATTATGTCATATTAGATGAATTATGATAGATAAATAAGCAAGTGTTGATATTAGTGTCATTGAAGGACTATCTTGTCCTGTCTCCAAACAAACTCCTGCCGCCGCCACCACTAGCCACATATGTAAGACATTTTATTCATTCTAGAGTGTATATGAGGTTTCTGTGTTATTTATATTGTTTTTTATGTCATATCAGATGAATTGTGATAGATAAAAAAACCGATAGAGTTGATATTAGATCATGTTGAAGGAGTTTTTTGTCCTGTCTCCAAACAATACTCTCCCCCCCTCAAAAAAGGGGATGTAATAGGTTTTTCATATTTCATTTATCCATTTTTTAGTCATTTTATTTAGTTTTCATTGTTTTTGTATGTAAAAAATAGTTAATTTTAAAAAAAAAATTTTTTTTTTTGATATTTTTTGTCGGGAAACAATTTTAAATTTTATTTACAAATTTTATGGGTTTTATTTTTTTGGGGAAAAGGGGCCCAGCTCCGGGGAAAGGATTACGGCCGCTAACCGAGAGTCCATTTTTTTTCCAATTTCTTTAATTTTAGGGGCCTCACTTTCTTTACCAAAGGACTGGCACTAGGAGTTTTTTTGGGCCTATGGTGGCTTTTTTCCCCCGTCACACACAATAAAAATGCCAAAACAATAGATTATTACAAATGTTTAGATGACCCCACAGGATATTTTTACCACCAAGAAAAAAACAACATTTCCTGAGGGGTGTGTGGGGGGTGGCTTTGTGGGGGTGGGCACGGGGCAGGTTCCATACCATTGACAAAAAGGAGGAAATCAACAAAAAAGGGCCCAAAATTTTGACGAAAACCTTACAAAAAACCGAAATGGGGAAAACGGAGAGGGAAAAAAGGGGAGGGTTATTTAGGGGCAGAAAATTTTTACCAGGGCCCCCCAAGAGAAATTTTGAATCTTGCACGGGGGCGGGAAGAAGGCAAGAAAGGTTTTATTTCCAAAGAAGATGAAAAATTTTAAAAAGTTTTCTCATTCCACTGTGTCGACAATATTAAACCCCTTTCGGGGGCGCGCCCCCGATTCTTAACCCCCTTTTTAAGGTCAAAACATTTTGGGAAAAAAAAAAAAAAATTTTTGAAATGACAGAGCATTTTTTTTCCCATCATAATGCCACCAAAAGTATGAACTTTGGTAAAAAAATAAGGAATTATCCCTTTTCAAAGGGGGAATGACGATATTTACGAGGGCCATTTCGCCCCCTTTGAGCCCTATTTTCATCAATTCTAATGTCTCAGTCTACAAAAATCATAGCTTTTTTCTAGAATTCCTTTTTTTTATCGATTGAGTAAAAGAAACCACCAATTTCCCTTTATCTCAACTACCCAATAATGGGGTCAGAAATTGGCAATATTGCAAATATCACAAAATTTCAAAAGAAAAAAAATTTTCAAAATGGGGTCCAAAAATAAACAAGAAAATTCCGGCAAAAATAACATTTTATCTGTTCATTATAGCCGGGGGCCCCCCTCTGACATTTCTTTTTTTTTTTCCCTCTTGAATTTTTTTTCTCACAAAAATTGAAGATTTTCTGTTATGTATACTACTGCATCATTGTAAAAATGGTTAAAAAAATTGGGGCCCCCTTTTGCAAGAGATTTGATTATGAGTTTGGTATTTACCGTGGGTGATTTGTTTACTCTTGAACATCCAAAAAAAACATTTTCCAATTTGGGTCAATTTTGGGGGTTTTTTAAAAGAAACCCCAACAAAATTACCCCCATTTTCTAATATATTTTCCCAAAAAAGCCCCAAAAGCAGAAAAAACCATAAAACTATAAAAAAAAGATGCAAAGGGTTTTTTAAACCAAAAACAGGCAAGTTTTTTTTTCCCCATTATGCACGTGTACGCAGGTTTTTTTTATTGCGAACTAACCGCACAGCCCCCTTTTCACACTGGCCTCCAGCCTGTTTCGTTGAGGGGGCCCAGAATTTTGCGTTTTTGTATGTAAAAACCCCCCGGCGAAAACCCAATTTGTAAAAAAACCCAAAAGGGGGTTTAAAAAGCGAAAAAAAAGCAGTGAAATTTTTTGGCCCTTGAATGAAATTACCCCCAAAAAAACGTAAGGCCCAATTGCCGAGATGGGGAAAAAGTCATTTTTGGGGTTTGAAGTAAAAAATTTAGAAAAAATATCATACATCAGTGGGGACTTTAGGCAAAAATTGACATTATGCCCCCCCATTATGTCGGTAATTTTCTTTTTCGACTTGGGGGATTTTACCAAAAAGTTGGTCGGAAAATTCCCGTAAGTCAAATGGGAATTTTAAAAATTTTAAACCAAAAACCCCCTGGGGGTTTAAATGTCATATGTATTTCAAAAGGTTTTTGGGGGGGTGAATTTACACCCCAGAGCGATTATTATTATTTTTAAAACCCTCAATACAGGCCCCCGGGTTTTGAAAAAAATTTTTTTTGCAGAATGCTGTTTGAGTGCCATTACCGAATGAATTTGTTCCCATAAGGGCAAATGTAAATTAGATTAGTATTTCAGACCCCCAAAATAAAATTACAAAAAATTTTCGAAAAAACACTTTCATAATTTTCGAGTTTGGGGGTGAACGAAAAACCCAGGGTCCATTACCTTTTTCACTGAGTTTTTCCATTTCTTGTGCCATGAGAGAAAAGAGAATTAAACACACACAGAGGAACACACCTTGCCAATCCCTTTACTGTGAACTTTTTTGTACTTCTTCCATTTTCCTCTGTTTTTTTCCCCCTTTCCCAAGTGCTACTGCACTTCTAACTCTATCTTGTACTATGGGGGGACAAAAAGTACAAATTTGTACAAATATGTAGTCTTGGAGATTTTAAAATTTCAGTGTACTGAGTGGTTGTAGGAAGGAGATTGAGATGCTTGACGTTGAGACACCGTACTGCCATTTCCCCCATGACCCAAGTTCTCATAAGGCGACAATACTAACTTGTCGGAGAGCCCGTCGAACCCGATTTTTTGGGGAAACAATTTGTCAGTAAGTGAGGAGAGGCTGTACACTACATTATAAAAAATTGGGGGTGATTGATATAAACTACTTCATAGAAAGCCCCTTATTATGCAAGGAATTTCAGGCACCCTTTAAAAACTAAATTATAACAGGTATGAGAATAAGAACACATTTTTTTTTTTTATTTTGGGAGGTTTTAGTAGAGTAGAGTGTCATTTAGCAAGGAAGTTACGTTCCTGAAAACGCCATGTTAGATAAATTTTTCAGATAATTAAAAGAACTTATGGGAAAAATGGGGTTACTTTCCTTGGGAGTCCCCAAAAGGAAAACAAGTTGTCTTTAGACCAAAATTTTGAAAAAATTTTAAATGAATATGTAATTGTAGTTCATTGTTGTGATGTATTTGTTGTTTTTATTTTTTTAAACCCTTTTCAGTGTCCAAGGGGGCTCTGAAACTTTTTCTCAGAGCCCAAAAAATTTAAAAAAAAAAAAAATAATAGTTCTTATGAAATGATAGAGAATCTTTTTCCGATCATAACGCCACAAAAATTATGAAATTTGATCGAAAACTAACAGAATTATGTTTTTGCGAATTTATCGGTATGGATGACATTTACGCATCGGCGATTTCCCCACTTTGAGCCCTATTTTCGGCAAATTCCAATGTTTCAGTCTACTAAAATTATAACTATTTCCCTAGAACCCCATTTCTTCTATCGAAAAAATACAAGAAACCGCCATTTACCAATTACAACTAAAAAAAAATAGAGGTCAAAAAATGGCAATTTGGCCAATTTCACAAATTTCAAACGCTGCCAATTTCAAAATGGGTCCAGAATAAAAAAGGAAGACATTCCGGGCACTAAAAAAACATTTTTTTGGGTTCATTAGTCACGTTTCCGGGCCCCCTTTTTCATTACTTTTGCCTATCATTTTGAATTTTTATTCTCACAAAAATAGAAGATTTACTGTTATGTATACAACTGCATCATTGAAAAAAAGGTATAAACAATATCAGAGCATTTTGGGGATGAATATTAGACTCACTAGTTGATGTGTTTTGGGAGCATGGTGTGATTTGTTTACTTTGAACATCGTAAAAAATCGAACATTTTCGCTACTTTGAGCTCAATTTCAAGGTACTTGTCTTTGTCAAACTAATCAAAATCATCTCTATTTCTGTAATATATCTTCCATTCTATCAAATGAGACCAAGAAAACGAGAATACATCAATAAATACCATACAAAAAATAGACTGCAAAGTCACTGTTTTAAACCAAAAATACGGTCAGTTTTTTTTTTCCTCATTATGACTGTGTGGTGCAGGAATTTTTTTCCCCACACACTGACCGCCAGACCCATTCTATCACATCTAGGGCCCAACAGCCTGTTTCTGCTTTATTGAGGGCGCTAGAATTTTGGCGTACTAGTACGTCAATAGCCCCAGGGGGTAAGGGACTAGTACGTTAATAACCCTGAAAGGGTTAAGACTACAAATGTAACAGAAATAATAGAAATAATAGTATTTACCTTAAATTGTGGGTGCTGGTGTTTGTGGATGATTGTGAAGAGAGTGGAGAGTTATGCTGTGGGCCCCACTGGGCTGGGGGTGGATGGTAGAGGTTCTGGAACTGAAGTCCATGGTTGTACTGAGGCTAACTTTGTCATTCAGTAAGCCGTCAAGTCATTCAATAAGTCAGTCAAGCATTTAGTAAGTCAGTCAAGTCATTTGTAAGTCAAGTCATTCAGTGAGTCAAACTTTTAAAATCGTCAAGTCATTCAGTGAGTCAGTCAAGCCCTTCAGTGAGTCAGTCAAGTTTTAGTAATCAGTCAACTTCAATAAGTCAGTCAAGTCATTCAGTGTCAGTCAAGTCATTCAGTAAGTCAGCGTCATTCAGTAAGTCAGTCAAGCCCTTCAGTAAGTCAGTCAAGTCATTCAGTAAGCAGTCAAGTCACGGGGTTAAAGTCAAGTCATTGTCATTCATTCAGTTAGTCATCAGTAAGTCAGTCAGTAAGTCAGTCAGTCAGTTAGTAAGTCAGTCAGTAAGTCACAAAAAATTATGTTTTTCCCCTTTTTATTTTGTACAAAGTAACATTTATTATGGCCCACAGGTTATCTTTTTTCAAATTTTTTTTTTTGTTTTTGGGGAAAAAATGTTTTTAAAACCTTTTTTTTCCATTTTTAGCAACACTGGTATCCCCACTGGGGTGTCCTGATTCCCAGATACAAATAGTAATTAAAAGATGAAAACACAATTCACTTTTCTCATATTCTTCAAAACACACTAGTTTTAGAGAGAACGGGGCTTTTTTGAACTACAATGCTGGGATGGGGGGGGGCGGGGGGGGCCGGGGGGGGGTCCCCCCCCTGCTCCACAAAAAGGGGGGCCCCCCTTTAAAAAATTTTTTTTTCCTTCCCCCCAAATGAAGTTTATTCAGGTATACACAGATAGTTGAAGATTATCATAAATAGAAAAAAAGAGAACCGGGAAAACCCCCCAAAGAGTGGCTTTTTCCCTTCTTTCCTGACTTTTTGGGGATCCCGGGTTTTTTCAATATGCTGCTATGTATGATAATCAAAACAAATTCCCCTTTAGCACGGGAGTTAAATTTTTGGGAAAATTTTAGATAATTTTGTTTGATAATTAAAAAAATAAGGAAAAAAAAGGGGTTTCGTTCCCGGGGGTCCCCAAAGCCAAACAAGTTTTTTTTGACAAACAAACTTACAAAAAAAAAATTTTAAGTATTCATTACGGATGATTAGTTTTTTTCGCTTTTAAAATTAAAAGTAAAGAAATAATAGTATTTACCTTTAAAAATTTTTGGGGTTGGTTTTATGATTGGAAGAGAGGGGAGTTATGGGGCCCACTGGGCTGGGGGGGGATAGTAGAGGCTGGAACTGAAGGATGGTTGTATGAGGTTAACTTTGGGCATTCAGAAATAGTCAAGTCATTCAGAAGCAGCCGTCATTCAGTAAGTCAGTCAAGTCATTCAGTAAGCGGGGGAAGTCTTTCAGTAATAGCGTCATTCAGTAAGTCAGCCGTCATTCAGTAAGTCAGTCAAGCTTCAATAAGTCGCGTCATTCAGTAAGTCAGCGTCATTTAGTAAAGTCAAGTCATTCGTGTCAGCAAGTCATTCAGTAAGCGTCAGTCATTCAGTAAGTCATCGTTTTAGTAAGTCAGTCAGTCATTCAGTAAGTCAGTCAAGTCATTTTAAACGCATTCAGTAAGTC
>WNWK01018258.1:0-40384 GCA_009830355.1 Cherax destructor | reverse complement strand
AAAAATATATTTTTTTAATATCAAAGTTCTTGCTAATTAATTTTTCCCTTTTCCCAGATATATATATAAGTGCTAAAAAATGTAGGTAAGTACTACGTAATGTACATAAGCATAACCAGAATGAGCTAACAGTTTGTTTATTGCCTATATGGAAAAGGTTATAAATGTGGGAGAACGGGGTTTTTTCCCCTGACTGAAAGAATGTGGACGCTTTTCTCTCTGTCAGGAAGAATGAAAATATTTCTCCAGAGGCGAGACCGGAAAAAGCAACTATCACCGCACTACCCCTTTCCGTCACTGCACTATTTGTCCGCCTTACATATATCACTGCACTACCCCTTTTTGCACTACAATACAGGGTCCCTTTTTTTGCCGAAAATTGTTCCAGAATGCTGCTAAAGTGCCATTACTGAACAAATTTTTTTTTCCCCTTGAAATAACCCCCGTAGGTTAGTCTATTTCCCCCCCCAAAAATACACGCAACAGCACTTAAAAAATACCTTACATAAATATTTTTTTTTGGGGAGCCCAAAAAACCGGGGGACCACTGTATTATTCCTACTACACACGTCACTGCCTCACACTATCACTGCACTACCCCTATCCTCACTACACACATCACTACACACTATCACTACCCACTACCCTGCACTACACACTATCGCTGCACTACACACTACACTACACACTATCACGGACTACCCCTATCACTGGACTCCCCTATCACTGGACTACACACTACACTACCCCTTCACTCACTACACACTATCGGGGGACTACCCCTATCACTGGACTACACACTGCATTATACATTATACTACACCGGTAGAAGACAAAAAAAAATTACAAGAAAAAAAGAGTTTTTCCAGTCGTGAAGAAAAAACGTTAGTGTTTTCCAGTGGGCAGTGAAGAACAATGTTCAGTGTTTTCCAGGGGGTAAAAACAATGTTCAGGTTTTGGGGGGGTGAAAAACAACATTCAGTTTTTTCCAGGGGGGGGGGAAGCAACGTTCACTGGGATAAGTTAAAGCTTCTTAGATATGGAAATAAAAAAACCTTTTCTATTTGATGATTTTTGGAAGAGGATAAAAAAATGGGAATAAAAGAAACATGTAAAAATTTTTGGGAATAATTATGTCAGCTGACCTTTTTTTTTCAAAGAACATAATAAAAAAAAAGGTCACGACAGCCGGGAGGAGGGGGGGGGTGGGTATTGAGAACCTTTAAATTTAACCGATAAATTTTTTAAAAATTGCTAAAATACTTTTACAAAAAAAAAAAGGGACAAACAACCTTATTAAAAAAAAAAATTTTTTGGGGTTTCCCCTTTTACCATGAAAACTCTGAAAAAATTTTTTATTTTTTTTTTTTTTTTTAAAAATTTTAAAAAAAGGGGGAAAATAATGCCAATGGTGACATTTTAAAAAATTTTTAAGTCCCCCCTCATTTGGAATATTGTCAGTGTTGATGGCCCCGTTAAAGGCAGGGAGAAATATCAGAGGTGGAACAAATGGGGGGGTCGTTTACGGAACACATAAAAGTAAAAAAAGATTTAAATTACTGGGAACATCTTTATATTTTACATATGTCCCCCAGTGAAGTGCAGGAGAGTACGATAACATATACCTGGAAAGATTTGGGGGGCCTCCCCCCAAATCTGCACACTGCCATAACAACATGGGGGAGTGAGAGATATGGAAGTGCAAAATCCCCTTTTGAAAAGGGGAAAAATTGGCCACAAAAAAAGGAACATTGTATCAACATTCGTGGCCCCAGATTGTTCAACATTTTTCCAAAAATATCAAAACACTGCTGGAACAAATATAAAAAATTTTTTAAGAAAAAATTTGGGGCAGAGTTTTTACCAGGTGCCGATGAACTGGGGGTGTGATGGATACTTTTAAAGCAGGCCTCGCAGCAACAGCCGGGTTTGGGGCCAGGGTAGTACCAGAAGAGCCCCGGGCTCAGGGCCGGGGGTTTCCCAGAGTAGAAAAACTCTCGAAACTCATAAAAGGGGGATATAAAAAGGAAAAAGGATACACTATTACTACGCTATAAAACCCTCATGACACTATACACTATCACTACACTACACACTATCACTACACACTATCACTGCACTACACACTATCACTTCACTCCCTATCACTGCCCCACATACTATGACTACACTATACACTATCACTACACTACATACTATCCCCACCCCCCTATTACTACACCACATACTATCACTAAACCCCCACACTATACTACACCACACACTAGACTACACCACACACTATCACTACATTTTTTAATTCACACATCACACTTTTTCACTACACACTATCACTACACTACACACTATCACTACACCACACCCCTATCCACACCCCACACTATCCTACACCACCCCTATCACTACACTACACACTATCACTACACTACACACTATTTTTTACACATTTTTTCACTACACTACACCCCTTCACTCCCTACAAACTAAAACTCCCTACACAAAACTGACACCAAAGCCCCCCCATTTTTTCCCCCAAGTTTCAAGAACAGGGAGGAAAAGGAAAACCCCCCCGAAACCTATCAAAGGTAGGGGGCCCAAATATTTTTTTTGAAAAGGGGGGAGAGGGGGGGTTTTAAAAGGGCAGCACCCTTCCCCCCACAAGACCCCCAATGCACTGCCCCCCCACAAGACACCCTAAATTCACCCCCCCCCCCCAGTAAGACCACATCTTTTTCTAGGGCCCCCCACAAACCCAGTGTCCTTTTTTTGGACGTTAATACTAACAGTTTGGCCCCAACTCTTCAAGATATATCTGAAATATGTTGACACTATTCTTACTCACTAAACCCCTTTTTTTTTTTTTTTTCTCTTTTTTTTTCCCCCAAAATATAACTGTAGACGAGAATGAAATTGGGGGGGGGGAAAAGAGAGAGAGAGAGAGAGAGAGAGAGAGAGAGAGAGAGAGAGAGAGAGAGAGAGAGAAAACACAGACACACACAGAATGAGAGAAGGGGGGAAAGAGAGAGGAGAGAGAATGAGAAAGGGAGAATGAGAGAGAGGAGAGAATGGGAAAAAGAGAATGAAAAAAGGAAAAAAGAGATAGGGGGAATGAGTGAGAGGGAATGGAGAGAATGAGAAAAAGAATGAAAAAAAAGGATTGCAAATAAAACAAAAGTCTGTGAATATTTTAATTTTTAAATTTAGGATTCTCTCCCCCAAAAAAAAAGATTAATACAACAAAATTTATAACTGTATAGTCTCTATGGAGTTGAGATGTGTTGGGGGTGAGCGCCGTCGCCATGGCGTCAGGTCCCCACTTGTCCTCTGACATGTAAAATTCGCAATTTTTTATGTGGAAAAATATTTTTGTTCCCAGCAGCAACTTGTAAGACGAATTACACTTTCTGCCCCGTCCCAGACAATGTTGTCAGGATTAATATATATATATATATATATATATATATATATATATATAATGTATATATATTCAATTTTTTATAGCTCAGACTTTTCCTATGTCAAACAATCTTTACAATAACACAAAAGGACAAACGGACGGAACAATACAAGTCGGACTGAAATGCTCGTAAGCTCCTCTCTTTCTATGTGCGGTTGTGTGTGTATGTGTGTGTGGGGTGTGTATAATCTTTTGCAAGATTATATATATATATATAAAATCGAGCAAAAAAGAAAAAATAACCGAAGGGAAGTTGAATGAATTTAGGTCTTTTGGGTGAAACCAACACATCGTTTTGGGTTAGTGTTACATTTTGTCCCCACATGTCGATTAGACACTAGGTGTGTGTGTGTGTGTTTTGTGTGTGTGTTGTGTGTGTTGTGTGTATGTGTGTGTGGTTGTGTGTGATGTGTGTGTGTGGTTGTGTGTGTATGTGTGTGTGTGGTTGTGTGTGTTATGTGTGTGTGTGGTTGTGTATGTACTCACCTAGTTGCACTCACCTAGTTGTGGTTGCAGGGGTCGATTCAAGGTCCTGGCCCAGCCTCTTCACTGGCCGCTAGTCTCCCCTTCGCCATGAGCCTCATCATACCTCTTCTTAAAGCTAGAATGGATCCTGCCTCCACTACATCTTCCAAGCTATTCCACTTCCTGACCACTCTATGACTGAAGAAATACTTCCTAAATCCCTGTGATTCATCTGAGTCTTCAACTTCCAGCTGTGCCCCTTGTTGCTGTGTCCCATCTCTGAACATTCTGTGTCTGTCCACCTTGTCAATTCCTCTCGGTATTTTAATGTCGTTATCATGTCCCCCTTTCTCTCCTGTCCTCCAGTGTCGTCAGGTCGATTTCTTAACTTATCCTTGTGGACATACCCTTAGCCGGGACAAGTCGTTGCAAACCTTTGCACTTTCTTTATTTTCTTTATGTGCTTGGCTAGGTGTGGGTTCCAAACTGGTGCTACGTACTCCAGTATGGGCCTAATGTACACAGTGTACAGGGTTCTGAACGATTCCTTATTAAGATGTCGAAATGCTGTTCTTAGGTTTGCTAGGCGCCCGTATGCTGCAGCAGTTATTTGGTTGATGTGTGCCTCAGGAGATGTGCCTGGTGTTATGCTCACCCCAAGATCTTTTTCCTTGGGTGAGGTTTGTAGTCTCTGGCCCCCTAGACTGTACTCCGTCTGCGGCTCTTTGCCCTTCCCCAATCTTCATGACTTTGCACTTGGTGGGGTTGAACCCAGGAGTTCCTGGACCAGGCCTGCAACCTGTCCAGATCCTTTGTAGTTCTGCCTGGTCCTCGTCCGATTGAATCCTTCTCATCAACTTCACATCATCTGAAAACAGGTACACTTTGGAGGTTATTCCTTCCGTCATGTCATTCGCAAATACCAGAAACAGCACCGGTCCTAGGACTGACCCCTGTGGAACCCCACTCTTCACAGATGCCCACTCTGACACCTCGCCACGAACCATGACTCGCTGCTGTCTTCCTGACAGGTATTCCTGATCCAATGGAGTGCCTTCCTGTTATCCTGCCTGGTCCTCCAGCTTTTGCACTAATCTCATGTGGAACCGTGTCAAACGCCTTCTTATAGTCCAAGAAAATGCAATCTACCCACCTTCTCTTGTCTTACTGCTGTCACCCTGTCATAGAACTCCAGTAGGTTTGTGACACAGGATTTCCGTCCCTGAAACCGTGTTGACTGCCGTTGATAAGCTCATTCCTTTCTAGGTGTTCCACCCTTTCCTGATAATCTTCTCCATGACTTTGCATACTATACATGTCAGTGACACTGGTCTGTAGTTAGTGTTCATGTCTGTCTCCTTTTTTAAAAATTGGGACTACATTTGCTGTCTTCCATACCTCAGGTAATCTCCTGTCTCGATAGATGTGTTGAATATTGTTGTTAGGGTACACATAGCGCCTCAGCTCCCTCTCTCAGGACCCATGGAGATATGTGATCCGGGCCCCGTCCCTTGAGGTATCTAGCTCGCTCACAGCCTCTTCACTTCTTCCTCGGTTGCATGTATTGTGTCCAACACTTGGTGGTTACCCCCCTTCCGTCTTTCTGGAGTCCCTTCTGTCTCCTCGGTGAACACTTCTTTGAATCTTCTGTTGAGTTCCTCACACACTTCGTGGTCATTTCTTGTGACCTCTCCTCCTTCCTTCCTTAGCCTGATCACCTGGTCCTTGACTGTTGTTCTCCTGATGTGGCTGTACAACAGTTTCGGGTCAGATTTGGCTTTCCCTGCTGTCATTCTCGTATTGTTGTTGGGCCTCCCTTTTTACCTGTGCATATTCGTTTCTGGCTCTACGACTGCTCTCCTTATTTTCCTGGGTCCTTTGCCTTCACTTCCTTCCATTCCTAGCACACTTGGTTTGGCCTCCCCGCACCTTTGGGTGAACCATGGGCTCATCCTGGCTTTTTCGTTGTTTCTGTTTCCTTGGGTACAAACCTCTCCTCAGCTTCCTTGCATATTGTTGTCACATATTCCATCATCTCGTTTACTGATTTCCCTTCCAGTTCTCTGTTCCACTGAACCTCGTTTAGGAAGTTCTTCATGCCCGCGTAGTCCCCTTTTTTGTAGTTTGGCTTCATTCTTCTGGCCCTATCTGCTTTCCACTCCACTTGTAACTCTACTGTGTAATCAAAGCTTAAAACCATATGATCACTGGCCCCGAGGGGTCTTTCATGTCTGATGTCCTCAATATCTGCACTATTCAAGGTGAATACTAGGTCCAGTCTCGCTGGTTCATCCTCTCCTCTCTCCCTGGTAGTATCCCTTACATGTTGGTACATGAAGTTTTCCAGTACCACCTCCATCATCTTAGCCCTCCACGTATCTTGGCCCCTATGTGGCTCCAAGTTCTCCCAGTCTATTTCCTTGTGGTTGAAATGTGTGTGTATATGTGTGTGTGTGTGTGTGTGGATTAGACACTAGGCCTATTGTGTGTGTGTGTGGTTGTGTGCTCTCACCTAATTTTACTCACCTAATTGTAGTTGCAGGGGTCGAGACTCAGCTCCTGGCAATGCCTCTTCACTGACTGCTACTAGGTCCTCTCTCTCCCTGCTCCATAAGCTTTATCATACCTCGTTTTACAGCTATGTATGGTTCCTGCCTCCACTACATCACTTGCTAGACTGTTCCACTTCCTGAAGTTAAAGACTCGTCTGAGTCTTCAACTTCCAATTGTGACCCCTTGTTTCTGTGTCCCCTCTCTGGAACATCCTGTCTCTGTCCACCTTATCTATTCCATGTAGTATTTTGTATGTCGTTATCATGTCTTCCCTAACCTTCCTGTCCTCCAGTGTCGTCAGGCTGATTTCCCTTCACCTTTCTTCATAGATATTCCCTTAGCTCCGGAACTAACCTTGTTGCAAACCTTTGCACTTTCTCTAATTTCTTGACGTGCTTGACCAGGTGTGGGTTCCAAACTGGTGCTGCATACTCCAGTATGGGCCTGACGTACTCAGTGTACAGTGTATTGAAAGATTCCTTACTAAGGTATCGGAGAGCTATTCTCAGGTTTGCCAGGCGCCCATACGCTGCACCAGTTATCTGGTTGATGTGTGCTTCCGGAGATGTGCTTGGTGTTATACTCACCCCAAGATCTTTCTCCTTGAGTGAGGTTTGCAGTCTTTGGCCACCTAGCCTATACTCTGTCTGCAGTCTTCTTTTCCCTTCCCCGATCTTCATGACTTTGCATTTACCGGGGTTAAATTCAAGAAGCCAGTTGCTGGACCACATGTCCAGCCTGTCCAAGTCTCTTTGTAGTCCTGCCTGATCCTCATTTGATTTAATTTTCATTAACTTCACATCATCTGCGAACAGGGACACTTCTGAGTCTATCCCTTCCATCATGTCATTCACATATACCAAAAATAGTACTGGTCATAGAACTGACCCCTGTGGGACCCCGCTCGTCACAGGCGCCCACTGATACCTCATCACATACCATGACTCGTTGTTGCCTCCCTGTCAGGTATTTTCTGATCCATTGCAGTGCCCTTCCTGTTATACGTGCCTGATCCTCTAGCTTCTGCACTAATCTCTTGTGAGGAACTGTATCGAAGGCCTTCTTGCAGTCCAAGAAAATGAAGTCAACCCACCCTTCTCTCTCGTGTTTTACTTCTGTTACCTTGTCATAAAACTCCAGGAGCTTTGTGACACAGGATTTACCTTCCCTGAATCCGTGATGGTTGTCATTTATAATTTTGTTCCGTTCCAGGTGCTCTACCACTCTCCTCCTGATAATCTTCTCCATGACTTTGTATACTATACACGTCAGTGACACTGGTCTATAGTTTAGTGCCTCGTTTCTGTTTCCTTTCTTAAAAATGGGAACTACATTTGCTGTCTTCCATACCTCAGGTGGTTGCCCAGTTTTGAGTGATGTGTTGAAGATCGTGGTTAGTGGTACACAAAGCGTCTCTGCTCCCTCTCTAAGGACCCACGGGGAGATGTTCGGTCCCATCGCCTTTGAGGTATCAAGGTCACTTAGCAGCTTCTTCACCTCCTCCTCAGTTGTGTGTATGTCATCCAACACTTGTTGGTATATTCCTTGTTGATATTCCCCTCTGTTCTGTCTTCCCAGAGTCCTTCCTGTCTCCACTGTAAATACTTCCTTAAATCTCGTGTTGAGCTCCTCACATACCTCATGATCGTTTCTTGTGAGTTCCCCACCTTCTTTACTCTGCCTGATCACCTGGTCTTTGACTGTTGTCTTCCTCCTAATGTGGCTATACAACAGTTTCGGGTCAGACTTAACTTTCGATGATATGTTGTTTTCGTACTGTCGCTGGGCCTCCCTCCTTATCTGTGCATACTCGTTTCTGGCTCTACGACTAATCTCCTTATTTTCCTGGGTCCTTTGCCTTCTGTACTTTTTCCATTCTCTAGTGCACTTAGCTTTTGCCTCCCTACACCTATGGGTAAACCAAGGGCTCGTTCTGGTCTTCCCATTATTTCTGTTGCCCTTGGGAACAAACCTTTCCTCTGCCTCCTTGCATTTTGTTACGTGTGTGTGTGTTAGTTAGTTACCATTTTGTCCTAGGCACATGTCGATTAGACACTAGGCCTGTTGTATGTATGTGTGTGTAAGGAAACACTTCGAAATGTTTCTGCCCCGCCAGGAATTGAACCCGGGCCCTCCATACGTGAAGCGAGAGCTTTAGCCATCATGCTCGCAGTGTGTGTGTGTGTGTGCGCGCGCGCGCGCATGTGTGTACTCACCTAGTTGTGGTTGCAGGGGTCGAGTCACAGCTCCTGGCCCCGCCTCTTCACTGGCCGCTACTGGGTCACTCTCCCTGTGCCATGAGCTTTATCATACCTCTTCTTAAAGCTATGAATGGATCCTGCCTCCACTACATCACTTCCCAAACTATTCCACTTCCTGACCACTCTGTGACTGAAGAAATACTTCCTAACATCCCTGTGATTCATCTGATTCTTCAATTTCCAATTGTGTCCCCTTGTTGCTGTGACCCATCTCTGGAACATTCTGTCTCTGTCCACCTTGTCAATTCCTCTCAGTATTTTATATGTCGTTATCATGTCCCCCCTATCTCTCCTGTCCTCCAGTGTCGTCAGGTCGATTTCCCTTAACCTCTCCTCATAGGACTTACCCCTTAGCTCCGGGACTAGTCTTGTTGCAAACCTTTGCGTGCTTGACTAGGTGTGGGTTCCAAACTGGTGCTGCATACTCCAATATGAACATAAGAACATAAGAACATAAGAAAGAAGGAACACTGCAGCAGGCCTACTGGCCCATGCGAGGCAGGTTCAAGTCTCCCACCGGCTTAAGCCAATGCCCCGACCCAGCCAGGTCAGGTTACATTCACTTAAGGAAGGAGCACGGCATCTGACCTAGTAGCAGAAGCTAGTCAGGACCAACTCACACCCACCCGCACCCACTCATATATTTATCTAGCCTATTTTTAAAACTACACAACGTTTTAGCCTCTATAACTGTAATCGGGAGTTTGTTCCACTCATCGACAACTCTATTACCAAACCAATGCTTTCCTATATCCTTCCTGAATCTGAATTTATCCAACTTAAAGCCATTGCTGCGTGTCCTGTCAATACTAGATATTTTTAGCACGCTATTTACATCCCCTTTATTTATTCCTGTTTTCCATTTATACACCTCAATCATATCCCCCCTAATTCTACGCCTTTCTAGAGAGTGCAGATTCAGGGCCCTCAGTCTATCCTCATAGGCAAGATTTCTGATACATGGGATCAACTTAGTCATCCTCCTTTGTACGTTTTCCAGAGCATTTATATTCATTCTGTAATACGGTGACCAAAACTGTGCAGCATAATCTAGATGAGGCCTAACCAAGGATATATAGAGTTGAAGAACAACATGAGGACTCCTATTATTTATGCTTCTTGATATGAAGCCAAGGATTCTGTTCGCTTTATTGCGAACACTTATGCACTGCTGTCTAGGTTTTAGATTACTGCTAACCAAAACTCCTAAATCCTTTTCGCAATCAGTAGTATTAAGTAGTATTAAGTAGTATTAAGATCTTTAGTTTATATGTGGCATGGTTATTGTCCTGTCCAATATTTAGAACTTTGCATTTATCTATATTAAACTGCATCTGCCACTTCTCCGACCACTGCATCAGTCTATTCAAATCTTCCTGGAGTGCTCTAATGTCCTCATTTGAATGAATTGGACGGCCTATTTTGGTGTCATCGGCAAACTTGCTTATGTCGCTATTTATTCCCTCATCTATGTCGTTTATGTAGATTGGCCTAACGTACACAGTGTACAGGGTCCTGAACTGTGTGTGTGTGTGTGTGTGCGCGTGTGTGGCGTGTGTGTCTGCATGTATTCGTGTGTGTGTGCATATGTGTGTGTGCGTGTGTGTGAGAGTATGTGTGCATGTGTGTGTGTGCGCGCATGTGTGTACTCACCTAGTTGTGGTTGCAGGGGTCGAGTCATAGCTCCTGGCCCTTCCTCTTCACTGGCCGCTACTGGGTCACTCTCCCTGCGCCATGAGCTTTATCATACCTCTTAAAGCTATGAATGGATCTTGCCTCCATGTGTGTTAGTTACAATTTTGTCCTAGGCACATGTCGATTAGATACTAGGCCTGTTGTATATATATATATGTGTGTGTGTGTGTGTGTGTGTGTGTGTGTGTGTGTGTGTGTGTGTGTGTGTGTGTAACGAAACACTTCGAAATGTTTCGGCCCCGCCGGAAATTGAACCCGGGCCCTCCGTGAGTGAAGCAAGAGCGCTAGCCATCATGCCATCGGGGCATGGTGCGTGTACTCACCTATTTGTACTCACCTATTTGTGGTTGCAGGGGTCGAGTCATAGCTCCTGGCCCCGCCTCTTCACTGATTGCTACTAGGTCCTCTCTCTCCCTGCTCCATGAGCTTTATCAAACCTAGTCTTAAAACTATGTATGGTTCCTGCCTCCACTATGTCGCTTTCCAAGCTATTCCACTTCCTGACAACTCTATGACTGAAGAAATACTTCCTAACATCCCTTTGACTCATAGAAGTCTTCAACTTCCAATTGTGACCCCTTGTTTCTGTGTCCCTCTCTGGAACATCTTGTCTCTGTCCACCTTATCTATTCCTCGCAGTATTTTATATGTCGTTATCATGTCTCCCTAACCCTCCTGTCCTCTAGTGTCGTCAGGCCGATTTCCCTTAACTTTTCTTCGTAGGACAATCCCCTTAGCTCTGGGACTAGTCTTGTTGCAAACCTTTGCACTTTCTCTAATTTCTTGACGTGCTTGACCAGGTGTGGGTTCCAAACTGGTGCTGCATACTCCAGTATGGGCCTGACGTATATGGTGTACAGAGTCTTGAATGATTCCTTAGAGGTATTGGAACGCTATTCTTAGGTTTGCCAGCCGCCCGTATGCTGCAGCAGTTATCTGATTGATGTGTGCCTCAGGAGATGTGCTCGGTATTATACTCACCCCAAGATCTTTTTCTTTGAGTGAGGTTTGCAGTCTTTGGCCACCTAGACTATACTCTGTCTGCGGTCTTCTTTGCCCTTCCCCGATATTCATGACTTTACATTTGGCAGGGTTAAATTCAAGGAGCCAGTTACTGGACAGGCTTGCAGCCTGTCCAGGTCTCTTTATTCCTGCCTGATCCTCGACTGATTTGATTCTTCTCATTAACTTCACATCATCTTTGTGTGTGTCTGTGTGTGTGTGTGTGTGTGTGTGTGTACTCACCTAATTGTACTCACCTAATTGTGGTTGCAGGGGTCGAGACTCAGCTCCTGGCCCCGCCTCTGCACTGTCCGCTACTGGGTCTCTGCTCTCCCTGCTCCGTGAGCTTTATCATACCTTGTCTTAAAACTATGTATGGTTCCCGCCTCCACTATATCGTTCGCTAAACTATTCCACTTTCTAACTACTCTATGGCTGAAGAATTGCTTCCTAACATCCCTCTGACTCATCTGAGTCTTCAGCTTCCAGTTGTGTCCCCTTGTTTCTGTGTTTCCTCTCTGGAACATCCTGTCACTATCTACCTTGTCGATTCCCCGCAGTATTTTGTATGTCGTTATCATGTCTCCTCTAACCCTTCTGTCCTCCAGTGTTGTTAGTCCTATTTCCCTCAACCTTTCTTCATAAGGCAGTCCCCTGAGTTTTGGAACTAGCCTTGTCGCAAACCTTTGCACTTTCTCTAATTTCTTGACGTGCTTGACCAGGTGTGGGTTCCAGACTGGTGCTGCATACTCTAGTATGGGCCTGACGTACACGGTGTACAGTGTCTTGAACGATTCCTTAAGGTAACGGAACGCTAATCTTAGGTTTGCCAGTCGCCCATATGCTGCCGCGGTTATCTGGTTGATGTGTGCTTCCGGAGACGTGCTTGGTGTTATACTCACCCCAAGGTCTTTCTCCTTTGATGAGGTTTGTAGCCTTTGTCCACCTAGCCTGTACTCTGTCAGCGGTCTTCTTTGCCCTTCTCCGATCTTCATGACTTTGCATTTGGTGGGGTTAAATTCGAGAAGCCAGTTGCTAGACCAGATGTCAAGCTTGTCCAGGTCACTTTGAAGTCCTGCTTGGTCTTCATCCGATGTGATTCTCCTCATTAATTTCACATCATCTGCGAAAAGAGACACTTCTGAGTCTATCCCATCCGTCATGTCATTCACATATAGCAAGAATAGCACTGGTCCTAGGACTGACCCCTGCGGTACACCGCTCGTCACAGGCGCCCACTGTGATACCTAATCACGCACCATGACCCGTTGTTGTCTCCTGTGAGGTATTCCCTGATCCATTCCAGTGCCCTTCCTGTTATACACGCTTGGTCTTCCATCTTCTTTACTAATCTCATGTGAGGAACTGTGTCAAAGGCCTTCCTGCAGTCCAAGAAAATGCAGTCAACCCACCCTTCTCTCTCTTGCCTTACCTCTGTTACTTTATCATAGAACTCTAGGAGGTTTGTTACACAGGATTTGCCTTCCCTGAATCCGTGCTGTCTGGCGTTGATTAACCTGTTCTGCTCCAGATGCTCCACCATTCTTTTCCTGATGATTTTCTCCAAGACTTTGCACACTATACACGTAAGTGACACCGGTCTGTAGTTTAGTGCCTCTTTTCTGTCTCCTTTTTTAAAGATGGGGACTACGTTGGCCTTTTTCCATATCTCAGGTAGCTGCCCAGTTTCAAGGGATGTGTTGAAAATTTTGGTAAGTGGCACACTCAGAACCTCAGCTCCTTCCCGAAGGACCCATGGTGAGATATTGTCCGGACCCATTGCCTTTGAGGTATCAAGGTCACTGAGTAACTGCTTCACCTCCCCCTCAGATGTGTGTATTCCCTCCAGCACTCGATACATCCCTTGTTGGTGACGCACCCCGTTCTGTCTACCCAACTGCCTTCCTTCCTCCACTGTGAATACTTCCCTAAACCTCGAGTTGAGCTCCTCACATACCTCTGTGTGTGTGTGTGTGTTTGTGCGCGTGCGCGCACGCAGTTAGCTTAAACTTCCATAAAAAACTTTTTTTTTTTAATTTTCTCTTACGGAGTTATTCACTACATTAATGAAAAAGACTAATATTTTTACTTTAGAAAGGAATATTTTTGTGTACGGGTAAGCAAGTTTCTTAAGGTGTGTTATAATAGCAGTGAGTTGCTCGCGCAAACACCTCAGCAAACACACCGGCAAACAAAAAAAACCTCAAGCCACGATTCCTTATTTTGTGTATCTTGGCTGTCATGATAATAAAATAATTACTTGCCTGAGTTGGCTTAACATGTTCCTGTACTGGCAAGTCAACGGTGCACTCATCACTGCCATTCTTGACCAACCTGACCTGTCCCTTCAGAACACGCAAGGAAGATACAATATACACCTGGTAAATACTGCAGGGAGTCGTTTCAAATCTGCACACTGGAATAAACCCTCACGAGAAAAAAGAATATAACTATGTGTGCAAGTTTGGTACTAAGCCCTCGAGAATTTTCCATGTGGATACATTATTATATACACATGGAAAATTCTCGAGGGCTTAGTACCAAACTTGCACACAAAAATCACTCCCTACGAAAGCAAAAGACTCGGCAGGCGATGTAACATCCCCCAATGAAGAGCAGGGTGCCACTAGCACGTTGAGGGACAACACAATAAGTGTCAGGGGCCCAAGATTGTTCAACTGCCTCCCAGCATACATCAGGGGATTACCAACAAGCCCCTGGCTGTCTTCAAGCAGGCACTGGACAGGCACCTCAAGTCGGTACCTGATCAGCCGGGCTGTGGTTCGTACGTTGGACTGCGTGCGGCCAGCAGTAACAGCCTGGTTGATCAGGCTCTGGTCCAACAAGAGGCCTGGTCACGGACCGGGCCGCGGGGGCGTTGACCCCTGGAATTCTTTCCAGGTAGACGATAACAATTACTAAGTATAAAGGGCCCAACGATGTTCATCCTCCTCTTTTCATATATAAAGATAATTACCAATAGATTACTGTCACATGTCTACATGAGGAAACTTGAGAGGTTCATCCAAAACACTGTTGATGAAGAAAATATTGTACTGAAGTTAGAATGATCATAGATGGTACTAACATGACTGGCTAGGTTATTAACTACACTGTCTAACAAACTTCACTTACATCTTCCTCCGTGGGAAGCTTCACTTCCTCCTCCCTGGGAAGCTTACTTACATCTTCCTCCCTGGGAAGCTTTACTTCCTCCTCCCTGGGAAGCTTCACTTACTCTTCCTCCTGGAACATCACTTCATCTTCCTCCTGGGAAGCTTCACTTCCTCCTCCCTGGGAAGCTTCACTTCCTCCTCCCTGGGAAGCTTCACTTCCTCCTCCCTGGGAAACTTCACTTACATCTTCCTCCCTGGGAAGCTTCACTTCCTCCTCCCTGGGAAGCTTCACTTCCTCCTCCCTGGGAAGCTTCACTTCCTCCTCCCTGGGAAGCTTCACTTACTCCTCCCTGGGAAGCTTCACTTCCTCCTCCCTGGAAGCTTCACTTCCTCCTCCCTGGGAAACTTCACTTCCTCCTCCCTGGGAAGCTTCACTTCCTCCTCCCTGGGAAGCTTCACTTCCTCCTCCCTGGGAAGCTTCACTTCCTCCTCCCTGGGAAGCTTCACTTCCATCTTCCTCCCTGGGAAGCTTCACTTCCTCCTCCTGGAGCTCTTCCTCCTCCCTGGGAAGCTTCACTTCCTCCTCCCTGGGAGCTTCACGCCTCATCCCATGGACTTCCTTACCTCTCCCTGGGAAGCTTCACTCTCCTCCTGGAAGCTCACTTCCTCCTCCCTGGGAGACTTCACTCCTCCTCCGAGGCTCTTCCTCCTCCCTGGGAAGCTTCCTTCCTCCTCCTGGGAAGCTCACTTCTCCTCCCTGGGAAGCTTCACTTCCTCCTCTGAAACTTACTTCCTCCTCCCTGGGAAGCTTTCACTCCTCCCTGGGAAGCTTCACTTCCTCCTCCCTAGGAAGCTTCACTTACTCCTCCCTGGGAAGCTTCACTTCCTCCTCCCTGGAAACTTCACTTCCTCCTCCCTGGGAAAGCTTCACTTCCTCCTCCTGGAACTTCACTTCCTCCTCCCTGGGAAGCTTCTTCCTCCTCCCTGGAAGCTTCACTTCCTCCTCCTGGAAGCTTCACTTCCTCCTCCTGGAAGCTTCACTTCCTCCTCCTGGGAAACTTCACTCCTCCTCCCTGGGAAGCTTCACTTCCTCCTCCCTGGGAAGCTTCACTTCCTCCTCCCTGGGAAGCTTCACTTCCTCCTCCTGGGAAGCTTCACTTCCTCCTCCCTGGGAAGCTTCACTTCCTCCTCCCTGGGAAGCTTCACTTCCTCCTCCTGGGAACTTCACTTCCTCCTCCTGGGAGCTTCACTTCCTCCTCCTGGGAAGCTTCTGACTTCCTCCTCCCTGGGAAGCTTCACTTCCTCCTCCCTGGGAAGCTTCACTTCCTCCTCCCTGGAAGCTTCACTTCCTCCTCCCTGGGAAGCTTCACTTCCTCCTCCCTGGGAAGCTTCACTTCCTCCTCCCTGGGAAGCTTCACTTCCTCCTCCCTGGGAAGCTTCACTTCCTCCTCCCTGGGAACTTCACTCCCTCCTGGGACTTCACCTCCTCCCTGGGAAGCTTCACTTCCTCCTCCCTGGGAAGCTTCACTTCTCCTCCCTGGGAAGCTTCACTTCCTCCTCCCTGGGAAAGCTTCACTTCCTCCTCCTGGGAAGCTTCACTTCCTCCTCCCTGGGAACTTCACTTCCTCCTCCCTGGGAAGCTTCACTTCCTCCTCCCTGGGAAGCTTCACTTCCTCCTCCCTGGGAAACTTCACTTCCTCCTCCCTGGGAAGCTTCACTTCCTCCTCCCTGGGAAGCTTCACTTCCTCCTCCCTGGGAAGCTTCACTTCCTCCTCCCTGGGAAGCTTCACTTCCTCCTCCCTGGGAAGCTTCACTTCCTCCTCCCTGGGAAGCTTCACTTCCTCCTCCCCTGGGAAGCTTCACTTCCTCCTCCCTGGGAAGCTTCACTTCTCCTCCCTGGGAAGCTTCACTTCCTCCTCCTGGGAAGCTTCACTTCCTCCTCCTGGGAAGCTTCACTTCCTCCTTCCTGGGAAGCTTCACTTCCTCCTCCCTGGGAAGCTACCTTTCCTCCTCCCTGGGAAACTTCACTTCCTCCTCCCTGGGAAGCTTCACTTCCTCCTCCCTGGGAAGCTTCACTTCCTCCCCTGGGAAACTTCACTTCCTCCTCCCTGGGAAGCTTCATTTCCCTCCTCCCTGGGAAACTTCACTTCCTCCTCCCTGGGAGCTTCACTTCTCCTCCAGCCATTCCCCCTGGGAAAAGCTTCACTTCCTCCTCCCTGGGAAGCTTCACTTCCTCCCTCCCTGGGAAGCTTCCTTCCTTCCTCCCCTGGAAATTTTCACTTCCTCCTCCCTGGGAAGCTTCACTTCCTCCTCCCTGGGAAGCTTCACTTCCTCCTCCCTGGGAAGCTTCACTTCCTCCTCCCTGGGAAGCTTCACTTCCTCCTCCCCTGGGAAACTTCACTTCCTTTTCCTCCCTGGGAAGCTTCACTTCCCCCCTCCCTGGGAAGCTTCACTTCCTCCTCCCTGGAAGCTTCACTTCCTCCTCCCTGGGAAGCTTCACTTCCCCTCCCTGGGAAGCTTCATTTCCCTCCTCCCTGGGAAGCTTCACTTCCTCCTCCGGGGAAAAGCTTCACTTCCTCCTCCCTGGAAGCTTCCTTCCTCCTCCCTGGGAAGCTTCACTTCCTCCTCCTGGGAAATTTCACTTCCTCCTCCCTGGGAAGCTTCACTTCCTCCTCCCTGGGAAACTTCACTTCCTCCTCCCTGGGAAGCTTCACTTCCTCCTCCCTGGGAAGCTTCACTTCCTCCTCCCTGGGAAGCTTCACTTCCTCCTCCTGGGAAGCTTCACTTCCTCCCTCCCTGGGAAGCTTACCTTCCTCCTTCCTGGGAAGCCTCACTTCCTCCTCCTGGGAAGCCTTCACTTCCTCCTCCCTGGGAAGCTTCACTTCCTCCTCCCTGGGAAACTTCACTTCCTCCTCCCTGGGAAGCTTCACTTCCTCCTCCCTGGGAAACTTCACTTCCTCCTCCCTGGGAAGCTTCACTTCCTCCTTCCTGGGAAGCTTCACTTCCTCCTCCCTGGGAAGCCTCACTTCCTCCTCCCTGGGAAGCTTCACTTCCTCCTCCCTGGGAAGCTTCACTTCCTCCTCCCTGGGAAACTTCACTTCCTCCTCCCTGGGAAGCTTCACTTCCTCCTCCCTGGGAAACTTCACTTCCTCCTCCTGGGAGCTTCACTCTCCTCCCTGGGAAGCTTCACTTCCTCCTCCCTGGGAAACTTCACTTCCTCCTCCCTGGGAAGCTTCACTTCCTCCTCCCTGGGAAGCTTCACTTCCTCCTCCCTGGGAAGCTTCACTTTCTCCTCCCTGGGAAACTTCACTTCCTCCTCCCTGGGAAGCTTCACTTCCTCCTCCCTGGGAAACTTCACTTCCTCCTCCCTGGGGGAAGCTTCACTTCCTCCTCCCTGGGAAGCCTCACTTCCTCCTCCCTGGGAAGCTTCACTTCCTCCTTCTGGGAAGCTTCACTTCCTCTTCACAACGTCCACCTTTCAACATTTCTTCAAGATTTACTGAACCATGGCTAAGCTGCCATTAACTGTGCTCACACCACCACCATTACCACATGAACCACCACTCCTACTACTATCGTCACCACCATTATAACCATCACCCCACCACGACCACCACCTGAACCACCACTGCTACTACTATCGTCACCACCATTATAACCATCATCACCCCACCAACACCACCACCATCTCTGGAGGCCACGAAGACGAGGCACTGGCAGGATCAATGAAGCGGTGATCGTTCTGCAACACGCCTCTTGCATGACCTTGTGAGTACCCGAGAATGCTGCCTGGGTACTGCCTCTCTCTCCCTGGGTACGTGAGACTGTTGCCTACGTACTGCCTCTCTGCCTGGGTACCCTAGACTGCTGCCTGGGTGCTGCCTCTCTCCCTGGGTACCCTAGACTGCTGCCTGGGTACTGCCTCTCTCCCTGGGTACCCTAGACTGCTGCCTCTCTCCCTAGGTGCCCTAGACTGCTGCCTGGGAACTGCCTCTCTCCCTGGGTACCCTAGACTGCTGCCTGGGTACTGCCTCTCTCCCTGGGTACCCTAGACTGCTGGCTGGGTACTGCCTTTCTCCCTAGGTACTGTATCTCTCCATAGGTACCCTAGACTGCTGCCTGGGTACTGCCTTTCTCTCTGGGTACCCTAGACTGCTGTCTGGGTACTGCCTCCCTCCCTGGGTGCCTTGAGACTGAGGAATCCGTGGAACCAACCACTAAGCTGGAGTGTGGAAAAATAAACACATAAGCAGTATAATGTGATCCTTTATTGACAACGTTTCGCCCACGCAGTGGGCTTTATTGAGTCACAAACAGATTTACCTAGAAAAAGAGGAACATGAGTATTTATAGGATTTAGTCAGGTGGAGAATGCTGGGTCTATTGCCAAGAAACTTCTTCATCGGTATCCCACATTGAACTCAAGAATGGAACACTGCAGGTCCTTTAAGTTACCCAAGGTTTTAACAATCACCCTACTTTGAAGACTGTCACATGCAGCATTCTCCACCTGACTAAATCCTATAAATACTCATGTTCCTATTTTTCCAGGTAGATCTGTCTGTGACTCGATAAAGCCCACTGCGTGGGCGAAACGTTGTCAATAAAGGATCACATTATACTGCTTATGTGTTTATTTTTCCATTGTGTCGGTATTTTATACCATTTATTTCCAAGCTGGAGTGTGTTCCAGGGGGCATTATCCTTCTCCTCCCTCGCGGCCTGGCCCATGACCTGGCCTCACCTTCCCTACCTTCCTACTTCCACTCACTTCCTTATCCTTCCTCTTTATTAATCTTTCATGTCCCCCTCATTTCCCCACTCTTCATACAACATAATAAATCCTTCTTTCGTCCCCATCCATTTAACACTCATCATTCCCTTTCCCCTCTCGCACTCTCCTCACTCCCACATTTCCCCTCCTCCTCCTCCTCGTCCTCCCACTCTTTTCAACTATTTCAAGGCTGGCACTGTTTTCAAAGCAAGACACCAGGAACAGCATAACAAGCACCACGGGGAGGTGAAGTGTGCAGCGAATGGATGTAGTGGGGAAGAGTAGTGTAGTGGGGAAGTATAGTGTAGTGAAGAAGTGTAGTGTAGTATAGTGGGAGAGTGTGATGTAGTGAGGGAGTCAGATCTCACACTGGGAGAACACAGGGAAACTGTAGCAAAGGTCAGGAAACTAACATGGTGGAGCATCACCATTTCAAAACAGAGAAACAACTTCAATGATGGTACTTTTCAAAGATGGTACTTTTCAAAGATGGTACTTTTCAAAGATGGTACTTTTCAAAGATGGTACTTTTCAAAGATGGTACTTTTCAAAGATGGTACTTTTCAATGATGGTACTTTTCAATGATGGTACTTTTCAAAGATGGTACTTTTCAAAGATGGTACTTTTCAAAGATGGTACTTTTCAAAGATTGTACTTTTCAAAGATGGTACTTTTCAAAGATGGTACTTTTCAATGATGGTACTTTTCAAAGATGGTACTTTTCAAAGATGGTACTTTTCAAAGATGGTACTTTTCAAAGATGGTACTTTTCAAAGATGGTACTTTTCAATGATGGTACTCTTCAAAGATGGTACTTTTCAAAGATGGTACTTTTCAAAGATGGTACTTTTCAAAGATGGTACTTTTCAAAGATGGTACTTTTCGAAACACATGTGCTCTCACAGCTTGAATATTGTTGTGTGATCACAGCGTCTTCCAAGGCAGGAGAGATAACACAGCTGGAAAATGTAGAGAGGTGGTATAGTGGCAGCACAGCATCAATAAAACATCTACGTTATAAGGAACGTCTCAGAACACTTGGATTATTCTCTCTGGGCCGGAGAAGAAAGATATTCATGACAATTTATACATGGAAGATACTGAAAATAAACCCAGTGAAGAAGAGGGAGGGGATGGGAGGCTAAGTCTTAATATATTACCAGCATATATCAGAGATATTACAGGAATGTAGAGCCAAGTTTTTGAACTGGACAGTGACCTGTTACACTGACGAATCAACCAGGTTGTATGATGATTATGCTTGCGGACCGCTAACACAAACAACTTGATTGAAAAGGCGATCAATAGGGAAGCTTGGCATCAGGCCAGGCTGCGGAAGTAGAGCTCTTGAAACCTGTCATAGGTATATCACAAGTGTAGTGGAAGGTTAAGGGGGAGGTTAAGTTGGTCACATACCAATCTTAGTGTCAGTGCCAGTGGAATTACTATTGATGTCCAGGCTTTAATAATATTCTTATACTTTTATAAAATATGCACTGGCTGCACCACCTACTGTCTCTTAATTCCCTTCACTCTTACACTACTCTGTGAAGAATTTATTTTGTATCCCTTCAGCTCTACTTCTGTCTTCTCGTATAACCGACTTCTTGTTATCCTCACTGCAAGCACAGTCCTTTAATGATCCTGCATGTACTTATCATATCTCTTTATTTTCTATCAACCTAGATTCAGCATCTTCAGTGTTTTCATTATAACTCATTTTTATTTTCAGCTCCGGAAACCATTTTGTTACGTCTATGCACCATACAGTTTCTGCAACATTTCAGTTTTGACCAAATGTATGTTGCATAAAGCTTTTTAACATATATCTTAAAACTATTTCATAGGTTGCCAGTGTAGCAGACCAGTTTCTCACAATTTCATTTACATTAAAATTTTCGTTAATGATGATATCTAGACTCTCTCTCCAATACTTTAATTTTTTTGCCAGACACTTTATAGTCTTCATGTGACCTGATTACGCTTCTTCCCATTTACATTACATGCCATTTATCCACATTTTAATTCCATCATCCATTTTTTCACTCCATTTCCTCAATTTATTGAAGTCAATTTGTGGAAATTTTAAGTCATTCCATTTTATTTATTTTTGCACAAGATTTTTCCGCTATTTACAAACATATATAGTTCACTATTCCTGCCGGTAAGTCATTTATATTAATTAAAAACATTATCAAAACATAATGAGTGGCAGCAAAATTTGATTTACAAATACTGCTTTCCTCTCAACTACTAATAATTAAAGCCAAGGCATTAAAGGGTACGGTCCGTGTCTCCTTCAGCTCTGGCACCAGGCCATACCAAAACAGAACTTACACCCATGTATACTAGAAGATATCAGCACATGTGCCACTAATTCCTTGACCGCTCTGTGGCACAGAAGTCAGCCAGCCAAGATACTGACTGCCGCTGTCCCACACAGCCAGCCAAGATACTGACTGCAGCTGTCCCACACAGCCAGCCAAGATACTGACTGCGCTGTCCCACAGCCAGCCAAGATACTGACTGCCACTGTCCCACACAGCCAGCCAAGATATCTGACTGCGCTGTCCCACACAGCCAGCCAAGATACTGACTGCCGCTGTCCCACACAGCCAGCCAAGATACTGACTGCCACTGTCCCACACAGCCAGCCAAGATACTGACTGCCGCTGTCCCACACAGCCAGCCAAGATAATGACTGCCACTGTCCCACACAGCCAGCCAAGATATTGACTGCCGCTGTCCCACACAGCCAGCCAAGATACTGACTGCCGCTGTCCCACACAGCCAGCCAAGATACTGACTGCAGCTGTCCCACACAGATACTGATACTGTCCACGATCGACTGGCTGTCCCACACAGATACTGACTGCAGCTGTCCCACACATATACTGACTGCAGCTGTCCCACACAGCCAGCCAAGATACTGACTGCCGCTGTCCCACACAGCCAGCCAAGATACTGACTGCCACTGTCCCACACAGCCAGCCAAGATACTGACTGCCGCTGTCCCACACAGCCAGCCAAGATACTGACTGCCGCTGTCCCACACAGCCAGCCAAGATACTGACTGCCGCTGTCCCACACAGCCAGCCAAGATACTGACTGCCGCTGTCCCACACAGCCAGCCAAGATACTGACTGCCGCTGTCCCACACAGATACTGACTGCCACTGTCCCACACAGATACTTACTGCCGCTGTCCCACACAGATACTGACTGCCGCTGTCCCACACAGATACTGACTGCCGCTGTCCCACACAGATACTGACTGCCGCTGTCCCACACAGATACTGACTGCCGCTGTCCCACACAGATACTGACTGCCGCTGTCCCACACAGATACTGACTGCCGCTGTCCCACACAGCCAGCCAAGATACTGACTGCCACTGTCCCACACAGCCAGCCAAGATACTGACTGCCGCTGTCCACACAGCCAGCCAAGATACTGACTGCCGCTGTCCCACACAGCCAGCCAAGATACTGACTGCCGCTGTCCCACACAGCCAGCCAAGATACTGACTGCCGCTGTCCCACACAGCCAGCCAAGATACTGACTGCCGCTGTCCCACACAGCCAGCCAAGATACTGACTGCCGCTGTCCCACACAGATACTGACTGCCGCTGTCCTACACAAATACTGACTGCCGCTGTCCCACACAGATACTGACTGCCACTGTCCCACACAGATACGACTGCGTCCACAGATCTGACCGCTGTCCCACACAGATACTGACTGCCGCTGTCCCACACAGATACTGACTGCCGCTGTCCCACACAGATACTGACTGCCGCTGTCCCACACAGATACTGACTGCCACTGTCCCACACAGATACTGACTGCCACTGTCCCACACAGATACTGACTGCCGCTGTCCCACACAGATACTGACTGCCACTGTCCCACACAGATACTGACTGCCACTGTCCCACACAGATACTGACTGCCACTGTCCCACACAGATACTGACTGCCACTGTCCCACACAGCAGGTACACAATTGTGTGGTCTACAGGAACGAAGTCATACATAAATTCGTCAGTCATTCAAATGACCAGTCAATCAGATAACCAGCCAGAAAGATAGGCAGGCAGGCAGGCAGGCAGGCAGGCAGGCAGGCAGGCAGGCAGGCAGGCAGGCAGGCAGGCAGGCAGGCAGGCAGCCAGTAAGCCAGAGAGCTAGACAAAGAGCCAGCTAGAAAGCTAGCTAGAGAGCCAGCCAGAAAAGCAGCTAGAAAGTCAGCCAGCCAGCCACCTGGCGTCTGAAGTGCTTCCACAGACTGCCTACCAACTCCCGAGGTTTAAGGACGGTCAAAATATTGCCCAGGAAAGCTTTAGAGAAAGAAAAAAGTTGAGAGAGGCGGGGGAACAGGAGGAAAGGAAGAGGGCGAGGGAGATGAAGTAAAAAGAAGTAGAAGAGGGGGAGAACGAAGAGAATATACGAACTGGAAAATGCAACGATGATAAGTATGAATGGAGATGTTGTCTTGAGAAACACAGGTTTTCACTGTGGCAGTCTTCCGACTTCACTTTATTTACTACTATTCTCTGGCTTCTATTTGTTTAAGAAGTTAAATGTCCATTAGCCCAATTTTCCAGTTATCCCTTGTGCGTGCATTTAGTGTCCTATCACTCTACGGTCACTCTTGCCGAATGCTTTTGCAAGAGCATTGCACACTATATTAGCATTTAGCCTGTCTTCCAGTGCATCCAGGACCCCGTCATGATTTAATAATTGTAAAAGGCAGGAGTGACCTGCCCTAAGCCCGTGCTGCCCTGAAGTGCGCAACTGTTGTTTCATTCGTCAAGGAAGATCAGCTAACATGCGTCTTACGGTAAGACGTACAATTTAGTCATCATCTAACACGGGTCTCGTCGTAAAACATGCCGGTGGCCTTGTGACGGGGAGCTAACACCACCTAGACAGAGGTGAGAGTATTGCAGCGCTACTCAGAACGCTTCCCGTCTTACTAACCTCCATCGTACCTCAAAAACGTTAACCTCAAAAAACATCCGATTTTCCATACTCTATCCCGAAAAACCTTTCAAGTTTGCCTTCGTATTTTTGTTTACTAAGCAAAAGGAAGTTGAAGACTGCAATGAAGTTGAAGACTGCAAGGAAGTTGAAGATCAGGATTGAAGACTGAAGGAGTTGAAGACTGAAGAATTGAAGACTGCAAGGAAGTTGAAGACTGCAAGGAAGTTGAAGACTGCAGAAGTTGAAGACTGCAAGGAAGTTGAAGACTGCAGAAGTTGAAGTGCAATGAAGAAGACTGCAATGAAGTTGAAGACTGCAAGGAAGTTGAAGACTGCAAGGAAGTTGAAGACTGCAAGGAAGTTGAAGACTGCAAGGAAGTTGAAGACTGCAAGGAAGTTGAAGACTGCAAGGAAGTTGAAGACTGCAAGGAAGTTGAAGACTGCAAGGAAGTTGAAGACTGCAAGGAAGTTGAAGACTGCAAGGAAGTTGAGGGCGAGAAGGAAGCTAAGGACCACAAGGGTGTTGAGAATCACAAGGGAGATGAGAACCGCAAGGGTGATGAGGACCACAAGGGTGGTGAGGACCACAAGGGTAGTGAGGATCACAAGAGTGGTGAGGATCACATGGGTGGTGAGGATCACAAGGGTGGTGAGGATCACAAGGGTGGTGAGGATCACAAGGGTGGTGAGGACAGCGAGAGATTTCAACGCTGTCTACTGGTCAAAATTGAAGAATATCTTGGAAAGGGACAAACCAGAGTGCACCTTCAGGGGCGGTGACCTCCGGAAGCTACTACAGGGCCTGACACAAGACTGAGTCCTTGGTGCCACTCTACCATCTAACTGGCATTACCAAGCAGCACAGGGCTACTCTGCTAGGCTGTCGACGACCTGGAAAAAGGTGAGAGCCGAGTGGGAAATATATGGTGTGCCAACTAGCGTGGAAAGTCATTACCGCCCAGCTAATTGGTGGATATATGAGGAGTGGGCGGGGGCTTAGCGACAGCTTATTTAACGACCGTTCACCAATCACACTGCGGCACGTTACTGCCGGTGCCACCACTAGTGCCCCTTGCCACCACATACTGTCCCTGCCACCACTGCCATCACCAGCCACGCCTGCCTAAAATATAAAACACAAAATAGCCATAAAATGTGAAATTCATCTGAGTTTCGCTTCTCTTTCACACCACACCCCTCTCTGCTTTCTTTCCCCCTCTCCCCTCCTTATCTCCCTCTTGCTCTCCTCCAATCCCCTCCCCTCCCAACCTGCCCTCTCCTCCCCTCTCCCTGGCTCACAGCACACTGCAAGGATGAAACAATTATTCTTGCTCACGTCAAGGCACTCTGGGATTAAAAGCAGCAACGCCATCACTAAACAAGCCTACAATCTCTGTGATGTTTTGTTGTTTGTGCTGAGGGGGTGAGGAACGGGCAAGAAGGAATAGTGGAGGGGAAAATGAGTGAATAGAAAGAAAGGGAACCAAGGAAAGGGAGAATGAAGGAGGGAGGGGGGAAGTGAAAAGTTAATACCTCAAGTAGTAGACTCTTTTCAACTTAGTATTATTAAATTAATTTTTCCCAGCAACACTTGCAGCCTATTACTTGCAAATCTAGTCACCAAGCACTGATACTACTAGTCACCAAGCACTGATACTACTTATCACGTGGGTCACTTCACGCACCACGAGGTCACCTGCGTCATTATACCTTAGGATTGCTGCCGGAACCTGCATAAGATACGTGATATATATAATATATATATATATATATATATATATATATATATATATATATATATATATATATATCGAGTGATTCGAGATAGAACGTTCCCCTGAACTAATCTGCCTGGATTTCCTACTCATTTCTAAAGCACTTAAAGATCATGATGTGTTGACTGCAACATGAAAGACCTAGAGCTATCATTCAACTCCCCCTGTGAATGTTTTGCATAACAATGAATGTAGTTATCATTGTATTCTCCGTAACTCATTTGATAACCTGTGGAGTTTTTTTTTTTTTTTTTTTTTACATCCATTCTTTCAATTTTCTATCTTATGTTCTCCACACTACCCATCAATATTCCATTTTGGTTTGACGTAGTTTGTGAACAACTTTTATAGCACACACACACACACACACACAATGATAAAGCTCATGGAGCAGGGAGAGTGTCCTAGTAGCGACCAGTGAAGAGGCGGGGCCAGGAGCTGTGACTCGACCCCTTGCAACCACAACTAGGTGAGTACAAACACACATTTCAAGGTTATTTTAAGGTCTGCCAGTACTGGATACGAGTTTCTCAACATTTCATTTATGAGATGTTTCGGCGATCTTATTACTTGTGGATCCCTTATCCTGTTACTAGTAACATTCATTACGTTACATTCTTCATGTGTTCTACATTCTGCTTCCCTCCATTACCACAGCCTGACACGTTTTTACATTCAACTCCGCCTGCCACTCTGCTCGACCAACAATAATATGCTACCTGGTCTCCTTTGTTAAAGACATGCTTATAAACGTTTAGAGAACGTCTGAAAAGCAACGTTATCTCTTTAAGCACACCGAATGTTTTCCCCTTTCGTGGTAAAGTTAACTTCTCTAGGAACGTTGTTTTGTTCTGAAGTTAACTTCTCTGCGAGTGTTAATTAAGGCTATTTTATGTTAGTTTAACGTAGTTTAAGTAATTATGACAGAGCATAGGTTCTCAGGAGGCAAGAGCAGTGTAGGTAAGACACGAAAATGCTCTTTAGGGCCCAGGACACCAACAACCAGAAAATGTAGGCCTAGTTATTAACATGAACAAGAGGGGCTAGTAGCCGTCTCTCGACCCTGGCAAACAAAATTAGGTGGGTATAAAATATATGAAATATATGTTGGCATAAAATCGAAATCTAAAGATATGGAACATTTTGAAGGTATTGGTCCAGTTCTTCTCTTGAAAACTTTATTTTCCCTAAGTATTTTTTACCTCTGCTCTCAGAAGATTGAGAAGTGTCAAGCCTCGCGTACTGACGCTGCATATTATCTATTGTAATTACACGAGCAAAGAAATGCTCTGGCAAGATCACATTACACAGTAGGAGGTAGTGTACACTACAACCACTGAGATGATCACATAATACAGGAGGAGGTAGTGTACACTACAACCACTGAGATGATCACATAATACAGGAGGAGGTAGTGTACACTACAACCACTGAGATGATCACATAATACAGGAGGAGGTAGTGTGTACTACAACCACTGAGATGATCACATAATACAGGAGGAGGTAGTGTACACTACAACCACTGAGATGATCACATAATACAGGAGGAGGTAGTGTACACTACAACCACTGAGATGATCACATAATACAGGAGGAGGTAGTGTGTACTACAACCACTGAGATGATCACATAATACAGGAGGAGGTAGTGTACACTACAAACACTGAGATGCTCACATAATACAGGAGGAGGTAGTGTACACTACAACCACTGAGATGATCACATAATACAGGAGGAGGTAGTGTGTACTACAACCACTGAGATGATCACATAATACAGGAGGAGGTAGTGTGTACTACAACCACTGAGATGATCACATAATCCAGGAGGAGGTAGTGTGTACTACAACCACTGAGATGATCACATAATACAGGAGGAGGTAGTGTGTACTACAACCACTGAGATGATCACATAATACAGGAGGAGGTAGTGTGTACTACAACCACTGAGATGATCACATAATACAGGAGGAGGTAGTGTACACTACAACCACTGAGATGATCACATAATACAGGAGGAGGTAGTGTGTACTACAACCACTGAGATGCTCACATAATACAGGAGGAGGTGTCACTACAACCACTGAGATGATCACATAATACAGGAGGAGGTAGGTGTACTACAACCACTGAGATGATCACATAATACAGGAGGAGGTAGTGTACACTACAACCACTGAGATGATCACATAATACAGGAGGAGGTAGTGTGTACTACAACCACTGAGATGATCACATAATCCAGGAGGAGGTAGTGTGTACTACAACCACTGAGATGATCACATAATACAGGAGGAGGTAGTGTGTACTACAACCACTGAGATGATCACATAATACAGGAGGAGGTAGTGTGTACTACAACCACTGAGATGATCACATAATACAGGAGGAGGTAGTGTACACTACAACCACTGAGATGATCACATAATACAGGAGGAGGTAGTGTGTACTACAACCACTGAGATGATCACATAATACAGGAGGTAGTGTGTACTACAACCACTGAGATGATCACATAATACAGGAGGAGGTAGTTTTACTACAACCATTGAGATGATCACATAATACAGGAGGAGGTAGTGTGTACTACAACCACTGAGATGATCACATAATACAGGAGGAGGTAGTGTACTACAACCACTGAGATGATCACATAATACAGAGGAGGTAGTGTGTACTACAACCACTGAGATGATCACATAATCCAGGAGGAGGTAGTGTGTACTACAACCACTGAGATGATCACATAATACAGGAGGTAGTGTACACTACAACCACTGAGATGATCACATACTCCAGGAGGAGGTAGTGTGTACTACAACCACTGAGATGATCACATAATACAGGAGGAGGTAGTGTACACTACAACCAGTGAGATGATCACATAATCAGGAGGAGGTAGTGGTACTACAACCACTGAGATGATCACATAATACAGGAGGAGGTAGTGTACACTACAACCATGAGATGATCACATAATCCAGGAGGAGGTAGTGTACTACAACCACTGAGATGATCACATAATACAGGATAAGGTAGTGTACTACAACCCTGAGATGATCACATAATACAGGAGGAGGTAGTGTACACTACAACCACTGAGATGATCACATAATACAGGAGGAGGTAGTGTGTACTACAACCACTGAGATGATCACATAATACAGGAGGAGGTAGTGTGTACTACAACCACTGAGATGATCACATAATACAGGAGGAGGTAGTGTACTACAACCACTGAGATGATCACATAATACAGGAGGAGGTAGTGTACACTACAACCACTGAGATGATCACATAATACAGGAGGAGGTAGTGTACACTACAACCACTGAGATGATCACATAATACAGGAGGAGGTAGTGTACACTACAACCACTGAGATGATCACATAATCCAGGAGGAGGTAGTGTGTACTACAACCACTGAGATGATCACATAATACAGGATAAGGTAGTGTGTACTACAACCACTGAGATGATCACATAATACAGGAGGAGGTAGTGTACACTACAACCACTGAGATGATCACATAATACAGGAGGAGGTAGTGTGTACTACAACCACTGAGATGATCACATAATACAGGAGGAGGTAGTGTACACTACAACCACTGAGATGATCACATAATACAGGAGGAGGTAGTGTACACTAACCACTGAGATGATCACATAATACAGGAGGAGGTAGTGTCACTACAACCACTGAGATGATCACATAATACAGGAGGAGGTAGTGTACTACAACCACTGAGATGATCACATAATACAGGAGGAGGTAGTGTACTACAACCACTGAGATGATCACATAATCAGGAGGAGGTAGTGTGTACTACAACCACTGAGATGATCACATAATACAGGAGGAGGTAGTGTACACTACAACCACTGAGATGATCACATAATCCAGAAGGAGGTAGTGTGTACTACAACCACTGAGATGATCACATAATACAGGAGGTAGTGTGTACTACAACCACTGAGATGATCACATAATACAGGAGGAGGTAGTGTGTACTACAACCACTGAGATGATCACATAATACAGGAGGAGGTAGTGTGTACTACAACCACTGAGATGATCACATAATCCAGGAGGAGGTAGTGTGTACTACAACCACTGAGATGATCACATAATACAGGAGGAGGTAGTGTACACTACAACCACTGAGATGATCACATACTCCAGGAGGAGGTAGTGTGTACTACAACCACTGAGATGATCACATAATACAGGAGGAGGTAGTGTACACTACAACCACTGAGATGATCACATAATCCAGGAGGAGGTAGTGTGTACTACAACCACTGAGATGATCACATAATACAGGAGGAGGTAGTGTGTACTACAACCACTGAGATGATCACATAATACAGGAGGAGGTAGTGTACACTACAACCAGTGAGATGATCACATAATCAGGAGGAGGTAGTGTGTACTACAACCACTGAGATGATCACATAATACAGGAGGAGGTAGTGTACACTACAACCAGTGAGATGATCACATAATCCAGGAGGAGGTAGTGTACTACAACCACTGAGATGATCACATAATACAGGATAGGTAGTGTGTACTACAACCCCTGAGATGATCACACTTAAATCCAGGAGGAGGTAGTGTGTACTACAACCACTGAGATGATCACATAATACAGGAGGAGGTAGTGTACACTACAACCACTGAGATGATCACATACTCCAGGAGGAGGTAGTGTGTACTACAACCACTGAGATGATCACATAATACAGGAGGAGGTAGTGTACACTACAACCACTGAGATGATCACATAATCCAGGAGGAGGTAGTGTGTACTACAACCACTGAGATGATCACATAATACAGGAGGAGGTAGTGTACACTACAACCACTGAGATGATCACATAATACAGGAGGAGGTAGTGTGTACTACAACCACTGAGATGATCACATAATACAGGAGGAGGTAGTGTGTACTACAACCACTGAGATGATCACATAATACAGGAGGAGGTAGTGTACACTACAACCACTACCTGGAGTCTACCTGGAGGGCATTCCAGGGATCAACGCCCCAGCGGCTCGGTCCATGACAAGGCCTCCTGTTGGATCAAGGCCTGATCAACGAGGCTGTTACTGCTGGCCGCACGTATTCCAACGTACGAACCACGGCCCGGCTGATCTGGCACTGACTTTAGGTATCTGTCCAGCTCCCTCTTGAAGACAACCAGGGGTCTATTGGTAATTTCCCTTATGGGTGGTGGGAGGCTGTTGAACAGTCTTGGGCCCCGGACACTTACTGTGTTTTCTCTTAGCGTACCAGTGGCGCCCCTACTTTTCACTGGGGGTACGTTACATCGCCTGCCAAGTATTTGCTTTCGTAGGGAGTGATTTCTGTGTGCAGGTTAGAGACCAGTTCCTCCAGAATCTTCCAGGTGTAGATTATGATATCTCTCTCGCCTGCGCTCCAGTGAGTACAAGTCAAGTGCTTCCAGGCGTTCCCAGTAGTTAAGGTGTTTGATGGAACTGATATGTGCCGTAAAGGTTCTATGTACATTCTCTAGATCTGCAATTTCACCTGCCTTAAAGATAACTCTGTTGCTTTATTACTAGATGACAAAAAAAATAAAGTGAACACACACACACACTGACAACACTCCCCCCCCCCCCGAACACGGAGGCCATCCTAGAGACTATTCTCAGCTAAGATGAGCAATAGGCAAGATTGGATAGCGTATCAGTAATTTCTGCACGATTGAAACGTACATATGCGCAAGTGATTTGGGTAAAATTAGACGATGTGTTGTGTTCGGCTGATGATAAGCAGAATTGGATGGCACTGGCAGGATTCAGTCCTCCCCTCTTCTCTTCTGTCTCCCTCTCCTCTCCTCCCAACCTTTAACACTCCTCGTCTTCATTATTGATACAGTGTAGGTCAAGCAGCCTTCAACTGTTTGCTTGTTGTTACACTTGTTATTTTACCTGCCAGGGTAAACACTGAGAGCCTGGTTAGTGGCTTGGGCACTGTAGTGAGGGGGGTCGAGCAGTAATGTTATGTCCTCCATACCATAAAGATCACCGGGAAGCAAATATGATGCTACAGGTAAGTTATTACAATGATCCAAACAACAGCCGGGAAAACATGGCAATATAAAGTATACTACAACCTCCACTTGATCTAATGGTTCTTCTCACTCCCAGGAGTTGTTCATGACTTGCCATCTGCTGCCTGGCTGCACCTACTGACCCCCCCCCACACATCTCTCGACCCCACAACACAAGAGAGTACTGTTTACAGACACTTCCCTCTCCACCCACAATGAAGCGACCGGACACTTTCCCTGCCTCGGCACAATTTTTAATGAGATGATAAGAAAGTGACTCAAGGCTGTAGCATTATGTCCACTCTTCCTCTATAACAAAATATAACTAAGAATTAGGAGACTATACATTTTTCCTAAACATAGAGAAGCATAAACACTGCAAATAATTTCTACCTGAAAATTACAGAGAAAGTTTTATTCATTGAAATTACACACACTAGTTTCCAAATATACACACAAAAATAACTTTCCATTTTCTTACAATATCAAATTCCTTAGATATTACTTAAAATCTGGTCAGATCAAGCAATGCTGCGCTCCAGTTCCTCTTCTCCCATGGACCTAAAACAATCACTAGTTCACATTCTCCCATGGACCTAAAACAATCACTAGTTCACATTTTCCCATGGACCTAAAACAATCACTAGTTCATATTCTCCCATGGACCTAAAACAATCACTAGTTCACATTCTCCCATGGACCTAAAACAATCACTAGTTCACATTCTCCCATGGACCTAAAACAATCACTAGTTCATATTCTCCCATGGACCTAAAACAATCACTAGTTCACATTCTCCCATGGACCTAAAACAATCACTAGTTCACATTCTCCCATGGACCTAAAACAATCACTAGTTCACATTCTCCCATGGACCTAAAACAATCACTAGTTCACATTCTCCCATGGACCTAAAACAATCACTAGTTCACATTCAATCCCCGGCCAATTTCAGTATCCCAGGAATACCTCCACAACACTCACATAACCTTCAACCTACTCTTGCTCCTAACAGCAAGAGCTCAACATTAAGCCTAGATTAGCGAGTCTAGGGTCATTCAGACCTCCCTGGATTCACCCTGGCTACACATCACCAGGCTACACATCACCTGGCTACACATCACCTGGCTACACATCACCAGGCTACACATCACCAGGCTACACATCACCTGGCTACACATCACCTGGCTACACATCACCTGGCTACACATCACCAGGCTACACATCACCTGGCTACACATCACCTGGCTACACATCACCTGGCTACACATCACCAGGCTACACATCACCTGGCTACACATCACCTGGCTACACATATCCAGGCTACACATCACCTGGCTACACATCACCTGGCTACACATCACCTGGCTACACATCACCAGGCTACACATCACCTGGCTACACATCACCTGGCTACACATCACCAGGCTACACATCACAAGGCTACACATCACCAGGCTACACATCACCTGGCTACACATCACCTGGCTACACATCACCTGGCTACACATCACCTGGCTACACATCACCAGGCTACACATCACCAGGCTACACATCACCAGGCTACACATCCCATGGCTACACATCACCAGGCTACACATCACCAGGCTACACATCACCAGGCTACACATCACCAGGCTACACATCACCTGGCTACACATCACCAGGCTACACATCACCAGGCTACACATCACCAGGCTACACATCACCAGGCTACACATCACCAGGCTACACATCACCTGGCTACACATCACCTGGCTACACATCACCTGGCTACACATCACCAGGCTACACATCACCAGGCTACACATCACCTGGCTACACATCATATGTTCATGAATGATCTCCCACCTTCAATAACAAACTCAAATAAGACTCATTACAACAAAAGCTACTCTGCACCACTTCACAAACCTCGACAGTGCACAATAATGTAATACCTCACTGCAATATACTTCTATTATAACAGTCAACTAAAAAAACAACTTTTAAAATAAGAAAAAATTAACAGAGCACAAAGAAATAAGTGCTGTAGTGAGGAAAAACTCACTACTCAAAGACTGACAACAATTTAGGTAAGACAAGAGGAATTAACAGCTGAGAAAAATAACTCTAGTGATACTTTTAAGTGATGGATGAAGGTGAACATTATGAGAGACTTCAGTAATGAGTGACGACAAATATTGTAAGTGTAAAGGAGATAGTAAGTGTTAGTGTTATGATTTTACAAATGTCCCGACTGTTCACTGCAGTGTGTAAGCAGATCTTTATTTTTTTTCAACAAAAAGAAAGAAAATCCCCAAAAAGAAAATAATTTCATCATTCAACACTTTCACCTCACTCATACATAATCACTGTCTTTGCAGAGGAGCTCAGATACGACAGCTGAGAATAGTCCCTCCCAGCTGTCACTATCCCAGACCCCCTCCATTAAAGTGCAGGCATTGTACTTCCCATTTCCAGGACTCAAGTCCAACTAAATCAATTTACTGGTTTCCCCTGAATCCCTTCACAAATTATTACCCTGCTCACACTCCAACAGCTCGTCAGGTCCCAAAAACTATTCGTCTCCATTCACTCCTATCTAACATGCTCACACATGCTTGCTGGAAGTCCAAGCCCCTCTCCCACAAAACCTCCTTTACCCCCTCCCTCCAACCTTTTCGAGGATGCCCCCTACCCCGCCTTCCTTCCCCTACAGATTTATACGCTCTCCAAGTAATTCTACTCTGATCCATTCTCTCTAAATGACCAAACCACCTCAACAACCCCTCTTCAGCCCTCTGACTAATATTTTTAGTAACTGCTTTCTTGCACTTGCAAAGCTGTCCTGGTTTTTTTTGTATTAGAATTTTTGGCTTATCATTTTTCTAAGATTTTCTTATTTTGGTTTTCTTCAGTGGTTGAGAGAGTGATGAGGTTACTTGAATATTCTAGAATAAGAAGAGCGAGGCGGACTAACACCACTTCTAGGGGGACACAATTTTATGTTCACATATTCTGATTTGAACATTATATAAAGAACTGTGTGTAAAGGTAGAAAGTTGAAAGTGAACATAGATAAGAGTAAGGTGATGAGGGTATCAAACGATTTAAATAAAGAAAAATTGGATATCACATTGGAGAGAGGGATTATGGAAGAAGTGAATGTTTTTAGATATTTGGGAGTTGACTTGTCAGCGGATGGGTTTATGAAGGATGAGGTTAACCATAGAATTGATGAAGGAAAAAAGGTGAGGTATCTGTGGAGACAAAAAACGTTATCTATGGAGGCAAAGAAAGGAATGTACGAAAGTATAGTGGTACCAACACTCTTATATGGGTGTGAAGCATGGGTTGTAAATGCTGCAGCGAGGAGGCGGCTGGAGGCAGTGGAGATCTCCTGTCTAAGGGCAATGTGTGGTGTAAATATTATGCAGAGAATTCGGAGTGTGTATATTAGGAGGAGGTGTGGAGATAGGAAAATAAGTAGAGCAACATTTCACTCCACCTGGACCACCCTGGACCACCCTGGACTATCATCAAGGAGCAAAACGTCGCCAAAAGTTTCCTCTCAAAATTGTGGATGATGATGTTTTATAAAGTGGACCACAAATATGCTTAGCAGAGCGCTCACTACAGCCGCAAATACCAGTTTTGGTGCAAGATATTTTGAAAATGACTTTCAACCATCCCACCATCTATTTTCAAAGATTTTCAACCAGTCTATTTTGAGAGCCAGTTTAAATTATAGTAAACATAAGTTCTACTAAATGAATTATAATTGAGATCTGGGTTATTATGAAATAATATAAAGCTCTGACTAAATTCTAACGGGGACGACTTATCCTCTGACATATTTGGTCCAGGGGCGCACCCTTCCCTCACCCAGGGGCCTAGCACCTTCCCTCACCAGGGGCGCACCTTCTTCCACCTTCCCAGGGGCGCACCCTTCCCTCACCAGGGGCGCACCTTCCCTCACCAGGGGCCACCCTTCCCTCACCCGGGGGCGCACCCTTCCCTCACCAGGGGTGACCCTTCCTCACCAGGGGCGCACCTTCCTCACCAGGGGTGACCCTTCCCTCACCAGGGGCGCACCCTTCCCTCACCAGGGGTGTACCCTTCCTCACCAGGGGCGCACCCTCCTCACCGGGGTTGACCCTTCCTCACCAGGGGCGCACCCTTCCTCACCAGGGGTGTTCCTCAGGGCCCTTCCCCCCTTCACCAGGGTGTACCCTTCCCTCACCAGGGGGTGCACCCTTCCCTCACCAGGGGGCGCACCCTTCCCTCACCAGGGGCGCACCCTTCCCTCACCAGGGGCGCACCCTTCCCTCACCAGGGGGCGCACCCTTCCCTCACCAGGGGGTGTACCCTTCCCTCACCAGGGGTGTACCCTTCCCTCACCAGGGGGTGCACCCTTCCCTCACCAGGGGTGCACCTTCCTCACCAGGGGTGACCTTCCCTCACCAGGGGCGCACCCTTCCCTCACCAGGGGTGACCTTCCTCACCAGGGGGTGCACCTTCCCTCACCAGGGGGCGCACCCTTCCCTCACCAGGGGGTGCACCGTCCCTCACCAGGGGGCGCACCCTTCCCTCACCAGGGGGCGCACCCTTCCCTCACCAGGGGGCGCACCCTTCCTCACCAGGGGCGCACCTTCCCTACCAGGGCGCACCCTTCCCTCACCAGGGGCGCACCCTTCCCTCACCAGGGTGTCCCTTCCCTCACCAGGGTGTACCTTCCCTCACCAGGGTGCACCTTCCCTCACCAGGGTGCACCTTCCTCACCAGGGGCGCACCCTTCCCTCACCAGGGTGCACCTTCCCTCACCAGGGGTGCACCCTTCCCTCACCAGGGGGCGCACCCTTCCCTCACCAGGGGGTGTACCCTTCCCTCACCAGGGGGTGCACCCTTCCCTCACCAGGGGGTGTACCCTTCCCTCACCAGGGGTGAACCTTCCTCACCAGGGGTGCACCTTCCCTCACCAGGGGCGCACCTTCCCTCACCAGGGGTGCACCGTCCTCACCAGGGGGCGCACCCTTCCCTCACCAGGGGGCGCACCCTTCCCTCACCAGGGGCGCACCCTTCCCTCACCAGGGGGTGCACCTTCCCTCACCAGGGGGTGCACCCTTCCCTCACCAGGGGCGCACCCTTCCCTCACCAGGGGCGCACCCTTCCTCCCAGGGGCGCACCCTTCCCTCACCAGGGGTGCACCTTCCCTCACCAGGGGTGACCCTTCCCTCACCAGGGGTGCACCTTCCCTCACCAGGGTGTACCCTTCCCTCACCAGGGGGTGAACCCTTCCCTCACCAGGGGGTGCACCCTTCCCTCACCAGGGGCGCACCTTCCCTCACCAGGGGTGCACTCCCTCACCAGGGGCGCACCCTTCCCTCACCAGGGCGCACCTTCCTCACCAGGGTGCCCCCTTCCTCACCAGGGTGCACCTTCCCTCACCAGGGGGTGCACCCTTCCCTCACCAGGGGGCGCACCCTTCCCTCACCAGGGGGCGCACCCTTCCCTCTCCAGAAGGCGCACCCTTCCCTCACCAGGGGGCGCACCCTTCCCTAATCACCACCAGGGGCGCACTCTACCCTCGCCACCACCAGGGGCGCACTCTACCCTCACCACCACCAGGGAACGCACTCTATCCTCACCACCACCAGTTGCGCACTCTACCCTCACCACCACCAGGGGCGCACTCTACCCTCACCACCACCAGGGGCGCACTCTACCCTTACCACCACCAGGGAGCGCACACTACCCTCAACACCACCAGGGGCGCACTCTACCCTCACCACCACCAGGGAGCGCACTCTACCCTACACCACCAGGAGCGCACTCTACCCTCAACACCACCAGGGAGCGCACTCTACCCTCACCACCACCAGGGAGCGCACTCTACCCTCACCACAAGCACCACTAACAATCACCCCATAATTTTCAAAGGGGTGGACCGGTAAGCCAGCGGAAGGCCTCGTTCAGATGACCAAAAGCTCCAACGGCGGGTCATCATCTAAGACCCGCGTCAGGAAACACTTGTCCTGTTTCCTGACGAATCTAACTTAACCCCTCACTACCACCACTAACAATCACCCCTCATCCCCACCACTAACAATCACCCATCATCCCCACCACTAACAATCACCCCTCATCCCCACCACTAACAATCACCCCTCATCCCCACCACTAACAATCACCCCTCACTACCAACACTAACAATCACCCCACCACTAACAATCACCCCCACCACTAACAATCACCCCTCATCCCCACCACTAACAATCACCCCCACTACTAACAATCACCCTCTACCACCACTAACAATCACCCTCACTACCACCACTAACAATCCCCACCACTAACAATCACCCTCATCCCCAACACTAACAGTCACCTTCACTACCACCACTAACAATCACCCCTCACCCCCACCACTAACAATCACCTTCACTACCACCACCAACAATCACCCTCACTACTAACACTAACAATCACCTTCACTACCACCTCTAACAATCACCCTCACTACCACCACTAACAATCACCTTCACTACCACCACTAACAATCACCCCTCACTACCAACACTAACAATCACTACCACCACTAACAATCACCCCACCACTAACAATCACTTTCACTACCACCACTTACAATCACTTTCACTACCACCACTAACAATCACCCTCACTACTAACACTAACAATTACCTTCACTACCACCACTAACAATCACCCTCACTACCACCACTAACAATCACCTTCACTACCACCACTAACAACCCCTTTCCTCACACTAACAATCACCTCACTACAACACGGAGGGGAGAGATGAGGAGGGAGAAAAAAGTGGAGGGAGAGATGTAGGAGGGAGAGATGTAGGGGGAGAGATGTGGAGGGAGAGATGAGGGGGGAGAGAGAAGGGAAGGATGGGAGGAGGGGAGATGTAGGAGGGAAAGATGGAGGGGGGGAGAGATGTGGGGAGGGAAAGATGGAGGAGGGAGGGGAGGGTGGAGGGAAAGATGGGGGAGGGAGAGATGAGGAGGGAAAGATGGAGGAGGGAAAATGGAGGAGGGAGAAAGGGGAGGAGGGAGAGATGGAGGAGGGAGAGATGGAGGAGGGAGAGAGGGAGGAGGGAGAGATGGAGGAGGGAGTCTTAGCGGGAATGAAAGGGGAGTGATATCAGTCCAGTAGCCACTACTGATGATCTCCAGTCACCATATTAATGATCTCCAGTCATCACTGATGATCTCCAGTCACCATATTAATGATCTCCAGTCATCACTGATGATCGCCGTCACTGATGATCTCCAGTCATCACTGATGATCTCCAGTCATCACCGATGATCGCCAGTCATCACTGATGATCCCAGTCACTGATGATCGCCAGTCATCACTGATGATCTCCGTCACACTGATGATCGCCAGTCATCACCGATGATTCCCAAAGTCATCACTGATGACGCCAGTCATCACTGATGATCGCCAGTCATCACTGATGATCGCAAGTCATCACTGATGATCTCCAGTCACCACTGATGATTTTCCAGTCACTGATGATCGCAAGTCATCACTGATGACGCAAGTCATCACGATACGCAGTCATCACTGATGATCGCCAGTCATCACTGATGACGCAGTCATCATGATGATCGCCAGTCATCACTGATGACGCAAGTCATCACTGATGATCTCATCCGATGATCGTATCATGATGATTCCAGTCCTGATGACGGTCATACTGATGATCGCCAGTCATCACTGATGATCGCCAGTCATCATGATGACGCCAGTCACCACTGATGATCTCCAGTCATCACTGATGATCGCCAGTCACTGATGATCTCCAGTCATCACTGATAATCGCCAGTCCCCACTGATGATTTTCCAGTCATCACTGATGATCGTCAGTCACCACTGATGATCTCAGTCATCACTGATGATCACCAGTCATCCCCCGATGATTCCAGTCATCACTGATGATCGCCAGTCATCACTGATGATCGCCAGTCATCACTGATGATCGCCAGTCCCCACTGATGAACGCCAGTCACCACTGATGATTCAGTCATCCGATGACCCGTCATACTGATATCTCCAGTCATCGATGATCGCCAGTCATCACGAGACGCCGTCATCACTGATGATCCCAGTCATCACTGATGACGCGGTTACCACTGATGATTCCCCGTCATCACGATGATCGCCAGTCACCCAGTCATCACTGATGATCCCCGTCCCCCTGATGA
>WNWK01018257.1:0-40390 GCA_009830355.1 Cherax destructor | reverse complement strand
CTGAGTTCAGCAATGACATAGTTACTTCCAGTGACAGTTTACAAGATAGTGTGTTGTCGGATGAGATGATCAGTGATCTACTTGCAAAAACCAATAATAGAACGTCTGTTAAACGCCCACTGGACAGCGAGATGACCCCAACCCAACCCAAAAAAATGATAAAAGTGTGAGTGTGTGTGGTGTGGTGTGTGTGGAGTGGTGTGTGTGTGGTGTGTGTGGTGACCCAACAATTAATATTTGCACAAATAACTCATTACAGTTGTGACCGCTTGTGGACATATAAATTGTTCATTACTTTATAATTTATTCATGATTGTTACCATGTATAGACGTGAACATAAGTTATTACCTTTGTAACTTGGTCATAATTGTAAGCAGATCTACCTGGAGTTCATTACCTTTGTAACTTGGTCATGATTGTAAGCAGATCTACTTGGAGTTCATTACCTTTGTAACTTGCTCAGCTATCATAACTTTGGGGCCCAGTCCCTGGACCCATTATGTACCTCTGTAATCTTTGACTACCGCCCACAGGATGGGTATGGGGTGCATAATAAAGATATTAAACTAACTAACCTCTCCAAAAACTGATTTATGTTTATATATTTAGGATTTATATTTTTATATTTAGGATAAATTAAATATTCCGATTTCATTTTTTTTTATTTTTAAGTTAAGAATGTAATCAGCAGCCTATTATTAGAAGTTCTACAGTGTTTCCTTAAAAAAAAAACTAAATAAAATAAATAAAAAATATGGAGTTTTTGTATGACAACACTACAGTATCTTTTAAAAACATACCACGGGTGGGGTTAGAACCCGCGGTCAGCCACTGAACCAGCTGGCTACCATAAGATTCATCCAACTAAGTATATTTATGCACCATAAGAAGGTTAGCATAGGCACCACTGACCACAAATGCAAGTTTTTACACAATGGAAAAATAAACACACAAGCAGTATAATGTGATCCTTTATATATTATACTGATTATGTTTATTTTTCCAAACTTTGGCTGAGGAGTAATTATATTTTTTCTTATTCAGATTAGGATTTTATCCGTAATAAACATAACTATCTTTGTTTTTCTTCCATTTGTAAATTTCCACAAAGCCTATCATTTCTCTGACAGTGAAAATTTAGGTATTCGCAAAAGTAAACCATGTAATCGAAAATATTTTGGAATTCTAGGATGGGTATAGGGTGCATAATAAAGATATTAAAATAAGATAAGATTTTCTTCGGATTTTTAACCCGGGAGGGTTACCACCCAGGATAACCCAAGAAAGTCAGTGCGTCATCGAGGACTGTCTGTCTTATTTCCATTGGGTCCTCAAATCTTGTCCCCCAGGATGCCACCCACACCAGTCGACTAACACCCAGGTACCTATTTTCTGCTAGGTGAACATGACAACAGGTGTAAGGAAACGTCAAAATGTTTCCACCCCGCCGGGAATCGAACCCAGGCCCTCCGTGTGTGAAGCGAGAGTTTTAGCCACCAGGCCACTTACGACGTTCCTATAAGGAATTGCAATCATTTATATCACGTATGGTACCATCAGCGCTAGCAACATGGCTCCTCATATCCCGTAATTTTTTTAGGATTTTTTTTACGTTTTTTTTATTGCTATAAGAGAAGATATAAAAAAGACCTGGAAAACACTCTCACAGATTATGGGCCACAAACTGAAAAAAAACTAGTGATATTGTCCTAACTAAACCAAACGAAACACCACTACAGCCTATTGATACAGTAAACAAGATAAATGACTTCTTCTCAACTATAGGATCAAATCTTGCCAGTAAAATCCCAGATACCAATGCCCGAGCAAGTGATTATCTAGATGGGAATTTCCCATCCTCCTTCTATCTTGCACCTACTGAACCCACTGAAGTCATCATGATAATCAAGTCACTTAAAAATAAATCAGGGCATCTGTCTCAAGTTCCACCCTTAATATACAAACGAGCCGCTCATTTCCTTTCACATCCTATTTCATTACTTTTTAACAAATCATTAGAAACTAGCACTTTCCCGACACTCATCAAAACAGCAAGGGTTACACCAATACACAAAGGTGGTGACCCCACAGACGTAAACAACTATAGGCCTATATCAAATCTACCGTTGCTATCCAAAATCTTCGAGAAACTTGTGCACAAGAGATTATACTCGTTTATAATGACACAAAGCATACTCAACCCCTGCCAATTTGGCTTCAGGAAAAATAAAAGCACTAACGATGCAATAGTAAAAATGATAGACCTGCTTTACACAGCACTCGAAAATAAGGAATATCCATTAGGACTTTTTATTGACCTAAGGAAAGCTTTCGACACAGTAAACCACGGCATCCTACTCCACAAACCTGACCACTATGGAATAAGAGGTCATGCACTAGCATACTTCAAATCCTACCTCACTAATAGGTATCAGTATGTCACTATTAAAGACACATCCTCCACGACACGACCACTTGACACCGGAGTACCGCAGGGAAGTGTCCTTGGTCCCCTGCTCTTCCTCTTATACATCAATGATCTTCCCAATGTATCACAACACCTGAAACCAATACTCTTTGCTGACGACACAACTTATGTCATCTCCCACACAAATCTTGCCACGCTTAATACCATTGTTAACAACGAATTAATAAAAATATCAACATGGATGACAGCCAATAAACTTACACTCAACACTGATAAGACCTTCTATATTATGTTTGGCAACAGAGCAGGTGATGCACAATTAAACATTAAGATCAACACTACACCTATTGCTAGACATAACGAGGGCAAATTCCTGGGCCTTCACCTTGACAGCAGCCTGAAATTCAACACCCATATCCAACACATAACAAAGAAAGTGTCCAAAACTGTGGGGAACTCTTCGCAATACAGAAATAGACAGTATAATAACCTGTGACATGTCAATATATCTTATTAATGAAAATAAGATACCAGATATACTAAGCAAATTCCCTAAATTTGCTTGTAACAGATAACTGAACTGTAGATATGAATCCATATGTACACCTGTTAACCCTTTTGGGGCCTAGTTCCTGGGCTCTTTGTGTATCCATATGCTCTTGCGCTACCATCCACAGGATGGATATGGGTGCACAATAAACTAGCCACTTCGGTGGCAAAATCTAATCTCTAATCTTCGTCAACTCCAAGGCTGAGGGACAGATTACCTCGTCCCATGGTCTGGTAGGCAACGCTCTCGCCTCACACACAGTGTCCGTGGTTCGATCCCGGCAAGGGTGAAAACATTGGGCATGTTTCCTTACACCTGTTGTCCCGATCACCTAGCAAGCAAGTAGGTACCTGGGTGTTAGTCGATTGATGTGGGTCGCATCCTGGACAAGATTGAGGACCACAATGGAAATAAGACAGACAGTCCTCGATGACGCACTGACTTTCTTGGGTTATCCTGGATGGCTAACCCTCCGGGGTTAAAAATCCGAAAATTTCATCTTGTCTTTTGTATATACAGTTCTACAGTCTTCTCATTATGTCCTTGAATTTGTATTGATAAGGCCACTGGGTGGCGAAACGTCTACATCTGGTATTGTATACCATTCACGTACAAAACCACAAGGCTCGACAGTGCGCTGTGCAAGCGAAACCTTGTCTGGATAGTCTCCTGTTACCGTTTTTTGTCTTTATCATGCACAATAACTGCTGCTAGTTTGTTCTTGCTGCTAGTTTGTACCTGCTGCTAGTTTGTTCTTGCTGCTAGTTTGTGCCTGCTGCTAGTTTGTACCTGCTGGTAGTTTGTTCTTGCTGCTAGTTTGTTCTTGCTGCTAGTTTGTGCCTGCTGCTAGTTTGTTCTTGCTGCTAGTTTGTGCCTGCTGCTAGTTTGTTCTTGCTGCTAGTTTGTGCCTGCTGCTAGTTTGTGCCTGCTGCTAGTTTGTACCTGCTGCTAGTTTGTTCTTGCTGCTAGTTTGTGCCTGCTGCTAGTTTGTGCCTGCTGCTAGTTTGTACCTGCTGGTAGTTTGTTCTTGCTGCTAGTTTGTTCTTGCTGCTAGTTTGTGCCTGCTGCTAGTTTGTTCTTGCTGCTAGTTTGTGCCTGCTGCTAGTTTGTTCTTGCTGCTAGTTTGTGCCTGCTGCTAGTTTGTGCCTGCTGCTAGTTTGTACCTGCTGCTAGTTTGTTCTTGCTGCTAGTTTGTGCCTGCTGCTAGTTTGTGCCTGCTGCTAGTTTGTGCCTGCTGCTAGTTTGTTCTTGCTGCTAGTTTGTGTCTGCTGCTAGTTTGTACCTGCTTCTAGTTTGTGCCTGCTGCTAGTTTGTGTCTGCTGCTAGTTTGTGCCTGCTGCTAGTTTGTGCCTGCTGCTAGTTTGTGCCTGCTGCTAGTTTGTGCTTGCTGCTAGTTTGTTCTTGCTGCTAGTTTGTGCCTGCTGCTAGTTTGTGCTTGCTGCTAGTTTGTTCTTGCTGCTAGTTTGTGCCTGCTGCTAGTTTGTGCCTGCTGCTAGTTTGTGCCTGCTGCTAGTTTGTGCCTGCTGCTAGTTTGTTCTTGCTGCTAGTTTGTGTCTGCTGCTAGTTTGTGCCTGCTGCTAGTTTGTGTTTGCTGCTAGTTTGTGCCTGCTGCAAGTTTGTGCCTGCTGCTAGTTTGTGCCTGCTGCTAGTTTGTGCTTGCTGCTAGTTTGTTCTTGCTGCTAGTTTGTGCCTGCTGCTAGTTTGTTCTTGCTGCTAGTTTGTTCTTGCTGCTAGTTTGTGCTTGCTGCTAGTTTGTTCTTGCTGCTAGTTTGTGCCTGCTGCTAGTTTGTTCTTGCTGCTAGTTTGTGCCTGCTGCTAGTTTGTGCCTGTTGATAGTTTGTGCTTGCTGCTAGTTTGTGCCTGCTGCTAGTTTGTTCTTGCTGCTAGTTTGTGCCTGCTGCTAGTTTGTGCCTGCTATTTTGTGCTTGCTGCTAGTTTGTGCCTGCTGCTAGTTTGTGCCTGCTGCTAGTTTGTGCCTGCTGCTAGTTAGTGCCTGCTGCGTTTGTGACTGCTGCTATTTTGTGCTTGCTGCTAGTTTGTGCCTGCTGCTAGTTTGTGCCTGTTGATAGTTTGTGCTTGCTGCTAGTTTGTGCCTGCTGCTAGTTTGTGCCTGCTGCTAGTTTGTGCCTGCTGCTAGTTTGTTCTTGCTGCTAGTTTGTGCCTGCTGCTAGTTTGTTCTTGCTGCTAGTTTGTGCCTGCTGCTAGTTTGTGCCTGCTGCTAGTTTGTGCCTGCTGCTAGTTTGTGCCTGCTGCTAGTTTGTTCTTGCTGCTAGTTTGTGCCTGCTGCTAGTTTGTGACTGCTGCTAGTTTGTGCCTGCTGCTAGTTTGTGCCTGCTGCTAGTTTGTTCTTGCTGCTAGTTTGTGCCTGCTGCTAGTTTGTGCCTGCTGCTAGTTTGTACCTGCTGCTAGTTTGTTCTTGCTGCTAGTTTGTTCTTGCTGCTAGTTTGTGCCTGCTGCTAGTTTGTGCCTGCTGCTAGTTTGTTCTTGCTGCTAGTTTGTTCTTGCTGCTAGTTTGTGCCTGCTGCTAGTTTGTGACTGCTGCTAGTTTGTGCCTGCTGCTAGTTTGTGCCTGCTGCTAGTTTGTGCCTGCTGCTAGTTTGTTCTTGCTGCTAGTTTGTGCCTGCTGCTAGTTTGTGCCTGCTGCTAGTTTGTGCCTGCTGCTAGTTTGTTCTTGCTGCTAGTTTGTTCTTGCTGCTAGTTTGTGCCTGCTGCTAGTTTGTTCTTGCTGCTAGTTTGTGTCTGCGGCACAGCAGGACTTACACCACTACAACAGCATGTTGGGAGGCGCAGCAGGACTTACACCACTACAACAGCATGTTGGGCGGCACAGAAGGACTTACACCATTACAACAGCATGTTAGGCGGCACAGCAGGACTTACACCATTACAACAGCATGTTGGGCGGCGCAGAAGGACTTACACCACTACAACAGCATGTTGGGCGGCGCAGAAGGACTTACACCATTACAACAGCATGTTAGGCGGCACAGCAGGACTTACACCACTACAACAGCATGTTGGGCGGCACAGCAGGACTTACACCACTACAACAGCATGTTGGGCGGCGCAGCAGGACTTACACCACTACAACATCATGTTGGGCGGCACATTATGCTACACTCAAACAAGTAGTTTAGTGGGTAAAGAAAACCAGGTAAACAAGCTCTCGTGTCTTCTTTAACATAAACAAAACTAAATTACAAATTTCTTAATGACTGTATATAATTGCAAGAAATTATTCACTAGAAACTTGATTATTTATACAGCAATACCCGCTATATAACGTCCACGTGGTCACTATGTACGGTATATATACTTTATATCTAAATTCCTCGAAACATAATATTATATAACTGCACTTGCACCATAAGTAATAAAAATAACAAAAATAAACCTCACAGAGGAGAGAGAAGCTAACGTGTCACTAGTTAATGCTGCAAGTCGGTCCAAAACGTTGTCGTAAGTTATGTGACGGCTATTTGTGTATTAATAACATGTTAATTTTTTTCCCTTATAATCTACCTTGTCCATAATTACTATCGCATTTGCTTTTCTGTTTCGTAAGGTGAAGTTCAGGATCTTTCCTTAATTCATGGTATAACCTAACAAATCTTTGAGGACAATTGTTGTTGTAGAGGTGTGAGCTTCACTTAGACCTCTACAACATAATTGTCATCAAAGATTTGTTAAGTTATACCATGAATTAAGGAAAGATCCTGGACTTCACCTTACGAAACAAAGCAAATGCGATAGTAATTATGGACAAGGTAGATTATAGTGGAGAAATAAACAAGGCGAGCGTGATGTGGTAATCCTGCGATGCTAATGTAAATACATTTGGCCTCGGCAAAATACCTGATTTTTAGTAACATTTGCTGAAGAATTTAAGGGTAACACCACCTCCTTCCACCCATCCCCCAACACACCGATTTTATGGGTTATACTACTAGGTTTGAATCAATTATATGGAAGCACAAAACCAAATGTTTCTCCATGGCGGGGTAAGTGTGTTGTGACCCTTCTGTGGACTTAATATAATAGCACCTTGATGGTAATGCAAGGCTAGAGTAAAACATCAGAGCCAGGGTAATACATCAAAGCCGGGCAAAACATCAAAGCCAGGGCAAAACATCAAAGCCAGGGCAAAACATCAAAGCCAGGGTAATATAAAGACAGCATAACAAGCTTGTATTTACGCATGATGCTTAAAGGTGATTTTTTTCATAGAATGTTATACTGATAAAGGTCACATTTGAGCTAAGTCTTGTCTAGTAAATGTTTGTTTTGCTTTATAATTTATCGCATCTTGTCATCCCTTAATGTTGCCAAGTTGATCTAGTAAGATCTAATCACCGGCAAGCTTAATCGCTGCCATGAGGTTGACTACTGGGTCGGATCCAACTGTGGTAACGCTCGCCTGGTATCGAGGACGGCACAGTGGTCCCACGCACCTGAGCCCCACTACTGGCGTCAGTTCAAAACTTGTGACCTGCGACTGTTGTGCCCTGTTACACACACACTGAGTCAACTATAGTAGCATTAACACAGTCCTCATTAATGAAAAAAACCACACAGATAAAAATAAAAATTTAGTAAAGTGCATTACACATTCCCATTAAATGGGGGTAACCAACAGCATATGGATAATATAAAAGATTAGATTAGACCCCAAAGTGGTTAGGTTATATGGCATCCATATCCATTCCTTATCTTTACCAAGCAAATTTGGATACAAAAATGCCTAGGAACTAGACCCAAAAGGGTTAACAGGTGTACATATGGTTCATATCTAAGTTCACTATCTGTTACAGCAATTTAGGAATTTGCTTAGTATATCTGGTATCTTATTTTCATTAATAAGATATCTTGATATGTCACATAAGTTATTATACTGTCTATCTCTATATTCCTCAATAAGTGGACAATTCAGCACATAGTGTTCAAGACAGTGACCATAGGCCTGATCACATAATTTACATTTAGTTTGATCATCTGTGTGTCTGCCAGACTGCCAGAAGTACTTGTAGCCAAGCCTAAGCCTGGCCACTACAACATCAGTCAGTGTTCACATTGCAAGTTGCTCCATAAACATACTTATCTACGTTCATGTTATCGTAGTGGGTTATAGATCTACTCAGGCTTCTAACTGCATTCCTTTAACAATCATTTTCATTATTTACTTCTCTCCTAAAAGTGAATGTGATAAATGGTTTAGAAAACCGACAAGTTGAAGACTGAGACACTTAAGCAACATATGGGAATCTTTATTGAAGAAACGTTTCTCCACACAGTGGCTTCATCAGTCCAATACAGAGTTGAAATGGGTAAGGAGAGGATGAGTTTAAGGTAATCAGTCCGTGGAAACATCGTTTCCAGGCTGAGGGACTGATTAACTCAAACTCCTCCTCAGGGACTGATTACCTCAAACTCCTCCTCAGGGACTGATTACCTCAAACTCCTCCTCAGGGACTGATTACCTCAAACTCCTCCTCAGGGACTGATTACCTCAAACTCCTCCTCAGGGACTGATTACCTCAAACTCCTCCTCAGGGACTGATTACCTCAAACTCCTCCTCAGGGACTGATTACCTCAAACTTCCCCTATCTTTACACCGTTCTTCTTTGTATTGGACTGATGAAGCCAGTGTGTGGCGAAACGTTACCTCAATAAGGATTCTCATGTGCTGCATAATATATAATTCTCCAACCTTCATTAAGAAGGCAAACTATGATTCAAATCTCACAGACTACAGTGTCTCCCTATTTAAACTGTCTCTGAATTACCAACTGTCAGCGTAAGCCACTGTTCACCTCAGTACCGCATAATTTTAAAGTGGTGGAGTGGTAAGCCAGTGGAAGGCCTCGGTCAGACGACCAAAAACTCCAACTGAGGGTCATCATATGACTAAGACCGGCGTCAGGAAACCCTCGTCTTGTTTCCTGACAAACCTTACCTAACCCAACCTCGGTACCACATACCTCTACACTTGCGTCAGGAGACGGACATTGTTGACATGTGAATCATAGCAGTGAAAGTGAACATAACTGTGTTACCTGGAGAGAAGGGCGTATACTGGAGAGGGGAGTATACTGGAGAGGGTTTCGGGGATCAACGCTCCCGCGGCCAGCAGTAACAGCCTGGTTGATCAGGCTCTGGTCCAACAGGAGGCCTGGTCACGGACCAGGCCGCGGGGGCGTTGACCCCTGGAATTCTCTCCAGGTAGACTCCCGCGGCCCGGTCTGTGACCAGGCTTAGTGACTATCTTACCCTGTTGGTGTTAGTAACTATCTTACTCTGGTGGTGTTAGTAACTATCTTACCCTGGGGATCTTAGGAACTATCTTACCCTGGGGGTCTTAGGAACTATCTTACCCTGGGGGTCTTAGGAACTATCTTACCCTGAGGGTCTTAGGAACTATTTTACCCTGGGGGTCCTAGAAACATCTTACCCTGGGGTCTAGGAACATCTACCTGGGTCTGAACTATCTTACCCTGGGGGTCTTAGGAACTATCTTACCCTGGGGGTCTTAGAAACTATCTTACCCTGGGGGTCTTAGGAACTATCTTACCCTGGGGGTCTTAGGAACTATCTTACCCTGGGGGTCTTAGGAACTATCTTACCCTGGGGAGCTCTTACCGGTGAACATCTATCTTGGCTATCTTACCTGGGGTGAACTTCTTACCGGGCTAAAGTGCTGTATGAGGGTGGGGATGAGAGATGATGTCAGGTCGATGAGCTTGACGTCTGACACTTCCAGTGACGTCAGTCGTTGCTCCATCTCCCTGCTCACCTGCAACAAAACATTAAAGTTGGGTATCTTTATTGTTGAAACTTCTCGCCTACACAGTAGGCTTCTTCAGTCAAATACAGAGGCAGCAGGTGTAGTAGTGAAATAAAGATGATGTAATCAGTCCATCAACCCTGGAGAAAAACAGGATCTGAGGTGGTCAGTCCCTGAGCCAGGAGAAGAGTTCAACTCCATGGGCTGGAACCTTACACTGCAACAATACGTGCGGAAGCAAGGCTATACACCGTATGTCACTGTATTATATCCCAGAGAGGTATGTATGTCACTATATATACACTGAGACTCACCGAGAGGTGTATCTCAGTGTATATATATACTGATACATGTGTATCTCAGTGTATATACATTGAGATGTGTATTTCTCAGTGTATATATACTGATACATGTGTATCACAGTGTATATACACTGAGGTGTGTATCTCTCAGTGTATATATACTGATACATGTATATCTCAGTGTATATACATTGAGATGTGTATTTATCAGTGTTTATATACTGATACATGTGTATCTCAGTGTATATACACTGAGGTGTGTATCTCTCAGCGTTTATATACTGATACATGTATATCTCAGTGTATATACACTGAGAGGTACGTATCTCCCACTATATATATAAAGTTTAGTTTAGCACTTATTAAAGGTATCATTATAAGTATTAAAGTATATCTGACTGGTGAGGTACAGCAGACACAGACTTAATCACTCTTGTGGTTGACAAACTTTAAACCCAGTAAAGCAGTCAACCTGGTTTACTGGGTTTACTGTCTTCTGTTATTGTCCAATGTCTTCTGTTATTGTTCAATGTCTTCTGTTATTGTCCAGTGTCTTCTGTTATTGTTCAATGTCTTCTGTTATTGTTCAATGTCTTCTGTTATTGTCCAATGTCTTCTGTTATTGTACATTGTCTTGTGTTATTGTTCAATGTCTTCTGTTATTGTCCAATGTCTTTTGTTATTGTCCAATGTCTTGTGTTATTGTTCATTCTCTTGGTTTTTCTCCCTGATATCAGTGGGTAGTGCTGCCTCCCTGTTGATATCAGTGGGTAGTGCTGCCTCCCTGTTGATATCAGTGGGTGGTGCTGCCTCCCTGTTGATGTCAGTGGGTGGTGTTGCCTCCCTGTTGATGTCAGTGGGTGGTGCTGCCTCCCTGTTGATGTCAATAGGTGGTGCTGCCTCAGTGTTGATGTCAGTGAGTGGTGCTACCTCACTGTTGATGTCAGTGAGTGGTGGTGCCTACCTGTTGATGTCAGTGGGTAGCACTCCCTCCCTAGTGACGCCAGTGGGTGCCCCTAGTGAGGTCAGAGAAGTCTTAGGAGAGCCCTGTGGTTCATGAGGCAGGAAAGCCCAGTGATATACATCACACTTCAGCCACAAGTGTTAACTTGCACTCACCATGCTACACCCAACATAAGATCTATCATGCGACTACACATGCGTATCTACAATGACTATATTTACCAATGACAGTGTGAGTCCAAGGAATGGACTCACAAGACTCACCAAGGAGACTCACAAGACTCATACACATGGGTCTGGCACATCGTTACTGCTGTCTCACTAATAATAATAATAATTTATTTCCACGTGATTCATACTTTTTTTTATAAAGTTGGAGAGTGAGGGACAGCGGTGGTTGGTGTGGTGAGAGTTGCGTAAGAAACAGGTTAGTGAAGGGAGGAAGGAAGGGTAGAGGAAGGATCACTTGTGCTAGCACACTCTAAAATAACAAAAAAAGGCACAATACCGTGACTGGAACAATACACACACAACCCACACATATAAAAGGGAGGAGCTTACGACGACGTTTCGGCCCGACTTGGACCCTTCACGCATGCTGATACCAGTGGTCTTAGATGTTACCTTGTCACACAGCCACACCATCAGTATTATGCTATTTCGGTACTGGCGGTTGATAATACGTAAATATACATTAATGTACGATAACATAACTTAGAATAACAAATGCTACATTTCTGTAGCTCTTTAGATTGCCACAAGTCAACATTATGAAGATTATTGACACATACACAGGTACTATACTTAGCTTTAAGAAGAGGTATGATAAAGCTCATGGAGCAGGGAGTGAGTGGACCTAGTGGCGACCAGTGAAGAGGCGGGGCCAGGAGCTATGGATCGACCCCTGCAACCACAGTTAGGTGAGTACAGACACACACACACACACTATGACTCGACCCCTGCAACCACAAATTGGTGAGTACAAATAGGTGAGTACAACCAGCACGGATTCAGGGAAGGCAAATCCTGTGTCACAAACCTTCTGGAGTTCTATGACAAAGAAACAGAAATAAGACACGAGAGAGAGGGGTGGGTTGATTGCATTTTCTTGGACTGCAGGAAGGCCTTCGTCACAGTTCCTCACAGACGTGTATAACAGGAAGGGCACTCCAATGGATCAGAGAATACCTGACAGGGAGGCAACAACGAGTCATGGTACGTGATGAGGTATCACAGTGGGAGCCTGTGACGAGCGGGGTCCCACAGGGGTCAGTCCTAGGACCAGTGCTATTCTTGGTATATGTGAATAACATGATGGAAGGGATAGACTCAGAAGTGTCCCTGTTCGCAGATGATGTGAAGTTAATGAGGAGAATTAAATCAGATGAGGATCAGGCAGGACTACAAAGAGACCTGGACAGACTGGACACGTGGTCCAGCAACTGGCTTCTCGAATTTAACCCCGCTAAATGCAAAGTCATGAAGATCGGGGAAGGGCAAAGAAGACCGCAGACAGAGTATAGGCTAGGTGGCCAAAGACTGTAAACCTCGCTCAAGGAGAAAGATCTTGGGGTGAGTATAACACCAAGCACGTCTCCGGAAGCACACATAAACCAGATAACTGCTGCAGCATATGGGCGACTGGCAAACCTGAGAATAGCGTCCCGATACCTTTGTAAGGAATCGTTCAAGACACTGTACACCGTGTACATCAGGCCCATACTAGAGTACGCAGCACCAGTTTGGAACCCATACCTGGTCAAGCACGTCAAGAAATTAGAGAAAATGCAAAGGTTTGCGACAAGGTTAGTCCCAGAGCTAAGGGGAATGTCCTCCGAAGAAAGGTTAAGGGAAATCGGCCTGACAACACTGGAGGACAGGAGGGTTAGGGGAGACATGATAACGACATATAAAATAATGCGTGGAATAGACAAGGTGGATAAAGACAGGATGTTCCAGAGAGGGGACACAGAAACAAGGGGTCACAATTGGAAGTTGAAGACTCAGATGAGTCAAAGGGATGTTAGGAAGTATTTCTTCAGCCATAGAGTAGTCAGGAAGTGGAATAGTCTAGCAAGTGATGTAGTGGAGGCAGGAACCATACATAGCTTTAATGTTGCGTGGAGGTTCTTTCGTAGATTGGGTAATGAACAGACGAGTTTGGGATGGTAACTTGGTATATTAAGGTCAATTAGACAGGGTAGAATCTCAGAGTTCGCAGGGCTGCGTCTATCCTAGGCTGTCTCTGGGTGGTAACTGAGGCACTGCCCCGAGCAGGGCTCATAGCGTTCAAAGGGTTGACCTTTGACATGGGTGACCTTTGACATTGGCTAACGGTCACTGAGCTTACAGTGACATTAAGACGAGGTATGATAAAGCTCATGGAGCAGGGAGAGAGAGGACCCAGTAGCGATCAGTGAAGAGGCGGGGCCAGGAGCTGAGTCTCGACCCCTGCAACCACAATTAGGCGAGTACAATTAGGTGAGTACACACACACACACACACACACCTAAGTAACGAGTCATTCACGACACTACGTCGTGTACGTCAGGCCCATATTGGAGTATGCAGCACCAGTCTGGAACCCACACCTGTTCAAACACGTCATGAAATTAGAGAAAGTGCAAAGGTTTGCAACAAGACTAGGAGATGTTAAAGGAAAACAACCTGACGACATTGGAGGACAGGAGGGATAGGTGGGGACAAGATAATGACATAAAATACTGAGTGGAACCGACAAGGTGGATAGGGACAGAATCTTCCAGAGATGGGACAGCAACAAGGAGTCACAAATGGAAGTTCAAAACTCAGATGAGTCACAGGGATGTTAGGAAGTATTTTTTTTTTTCAGTCATAGAGTTGTCAGGAAGTGATATAGTGGAGGCAGGATCCATACATAGCTTTAAGAAGAGATACGATAAAGCTCTTGGAGCAGGGAGTGGACCTAGTAGCGACCAGCGAAGAGGCGTGGCCAGGAGCTGTGTCTCGACCCTTGCAACCACACACATCAGGTGGAGTTGAGCGTGGTGTCTGCATGTACTTCTCCTGATCAACAGATTACTTCAGTCTTTCCCAGGTACTTATCTCAGTGTCCCTACGAAATTCTGCAGTCACTCTGTCTGACTTTTTTGGGTTATCCCAGGTTTTCTACAGATATGCTGCTATGTATGATACTCTATGTAACTGTATTTATGTATACCTGAATAAACTTACTTATTTACTTACTAGAAACTGTGAGATGTAGAGGATCTTCTGCTGGTTTGTTGTTGTCTCTCCAGGTAAACTCCAGGTAAACAGTAGCGACGTTGATGTCACGCCTGGTGAGCCTGGATTGTCTTATTGACTACTCCACTAAATGGGAGTACTAAATGCTTACAGTGGGAGTGGCGTGTCGGATGGAAGAGCCCTGCATCTATAGTCCTCCATGAAAATGGAGGGAGGCTGGAGATATATGAAAGCTTGTGTGATGTGAGAGTGTTGCTTCTCGATAATTTCAAGACTGAATATGCTTAGTATTCTTAGGAAAGAATCTAATTACTACTCTCCTGATATGTGGTTGTGGTGAGGTCACCCTTATCAGTGGGCTCTATATTTTGAAGAAAAAAGTACGACTTGCAGGTGTCATGCAGAGTAGGTGACTTGCAGGTGTCATGCAGAGTGACTTGCAGGTGTCATGCAGAGTAGGTGACTTGCAGGTGTCATGCAGAGTAGGTGACTTGCAGGTGCCATGCAGAGTAGGACGTCAAAAAGGAAAGTCTGCCCTCACTCTCAAGCTCCAGAGTGAATTTGAGGGAGCTCAGCTGATGTGATCCTACTTAGGTCATGGAAATCTAGGCACGTAGGGTACATGACCAACATGTCATACACACACCCATAACGTTCATGCTATACAGGAAGATGGAGAGGAATGTTTTAAGGTTCTCCGTGAATACGTTAGCTAGCATAGCACTAAGACGGCTGTCCAGTGCCATGCCAAGTCACTGTTTGATAAAACTGTTCTCATACCTTAAGAAGTTGAAGTTGGGACAGAGGTGTTGGTGGGGACGTTGGTGAACACAGAGGTGTTGGTGGGGACGTTGGTGAACACAGAGGTGTTGGTGGGGACGTTGGTGAACACAGAGGTGTTGGTGGGGACGTTGGTGAACACAGAGGTGTTGGTGGGGACGTTGGTGAACACAGAGGTGTTGGTGGGGACGTTGGTGAACACAGAGGTGTTGGTGGGGACGTTGGTGAACACAGAGGTGTTGGTGGGGACGTTGGTGAATACAGAGGTGTTGGTGGGGACGTTGGTGAACACAGAGGTGTTGGTGGGGACGTTGGTGAACATAGAGGTAACATCCAAGGAAGTCATATGTTTGTTACTGATGCTTGTATTGAAGATACAGGAAAGCTAATCCACAGAATGTTTCAAGTATGTCGGACTGATAGTACCCAAAGTTCTGTCTACTTGACAAAACCTTTGACAAAGTTATTATTAAACGATAAATAGCAGTGATAACTACCAACCACTACTATTACTGCCGGCAGTATTATCACAGACACCAGTGGACGCCAAGAGGAAAGTCAACTGTACTGTTTTCAAGTGCCAAGACTCAAATTTCATTGCAATTAACATCAGGATCAAACCAAGACGACGGGAGGCACACCTGCTGATTTATGGATGACAGATTGGTGAAGTAACAAGATTTTTGTCCTCTGTGAGTTGTCTATGACAGGTAGTCTATTCCATGCACGTGAAATTTTAGTCTCACTGACCAACTTTTGCCATGACGTAGGCAGTTACAAATTGTTAGATATGCAGAAGGTGACAACTGGTAGATAGAAATAGACAAATCAGGTTAATTATTGCTTATAGAGTAGAAATAGCACTTCTTTTGATGTAATATTGGTGGGGAGGCAGTTGTTGTGTAGTGGGTGATGGTAGAGCGACATTACTGCAGGAGACGCCTGACACCAGTACACAGCTATACTTCAATAAACACTGGATAGAGTTGGGTTACCTGCCTAAATAATGCTTGATATAAGCAGATTCAAAGTGAAGGTGTACGGGAAAATAATCACACGCAGCTTGGAGGTAAAGGAGGGCAGAGGCAAAGCTCACGGCTGGACTCTACTAGCAATGTTAATAACACATACACGACCATGCGAACACTCGCCCGCTCATACTCTCCAATGTACACACTCGCACACGTTTGCACACACATGCGCACAAATACACAAACACATGCAACAAAAGCTCTGAGTATCTGAGATGGTAAACACATAGGAGCTAAAACTCGAGGCCTGCAACCACAAATAGGTGCGTACAAACACACAGATACACACACACATTCAGAGGCCCCTTTATTAGGTACACCTGCTCGTAATGCAAATATCTAATCAGCCAATCACAAGGCAGCATCTCACACACACACAGCACACTCTAGAGTTTATAAAGAATGGGATGAAAAACACAAAACATCCAGTAAGCAGATATTGTATGGGCAAGAAAACACCTTTATAATAAGAGGTCAGAGGAAAATGACCAGACTGGTTCATGTTACCTGGAGTTTACCTGGAGAGAGTTCCAGGGGTCAACGCCCCTGCGACCCGGTCTGTGACCAGGCCTCATGTTGGATCAGAGCCTGATCAACCAGACTGTTACTGCTGGCCGCACGCAGTCCAACGTACGAACCACAGCCTGGCTGGTCAGGCACCGACTTTAGGTGCCTGTCCAGTGCCTGCTTGAAGACAGCCAGGGGTCTATTGGTAATCCCCCTTATGTATGCTGGGAGGCAGTTGAACAGTCTTGGGTCCCTGACACTTATTGTGTTGTCTCTCAACGTGCTAGGACAACACTAGCACCCTCAGGAGCACTGTCCTCCAGGACAACACTAGCACCCTCAGGAGCACTGTCCTCCAGGACAACACTAGCATCCTCAGGAGCACTGTTTTCTAGGACAACACTAACTCCCTCAGGAGCACTGTCCTCCAGGACAACACTAGCACCCTCAGGAGCACTGTTTTCTAGGACAACACTAACTCCCTCAGGAGCACTGTCCTCCAGTACAACACTAGCACCCTCGGGAGAACTATCCTCCAGGACAACACTAGCACCCTCAGGAGCACTGTCGTTCAAGACAGCCCCGTCCAAACCACCCATCTTATTTTCCCAGCTGTCATACCATGTTGACATGTCTTTTAAGAAGGATCTTTTATTGGTGTTCTTGTCTTTTAATATAGATGCAATTTCCTCATACAGGTGTATCTCGTTTGGGCAGACCCAAAAACATCTCTCTGAGTTTATGTCAAGTGTGGTCACTGGTTGAAAATCCCTGCATATACCATGGGACCATTGACCACAGAGATTGCAAGCAATCCAGGCCTGTTTTCGTCCCTTACCCTTTCTACAGACTACACATATCTTCTTCGCTGTATAACCCCTGTGGTTTAGCGCTTCTATTTGATTATAATAATAATAATACACAGATCTTCATGGTGGTGGTCTTACAACACTTGACCACTGACAGAAAAGCGACAGTAACTTTAATAACCACATGTTATAACACTGGTAGGCAGAAGAGCATCTCTGAATGCACAATAAGTTGAACTTTGAAGTGGATGGGTTACAGCAGCAGACGACCCTGGGTTTCACTCCTGTGAACTAAGAGCAGCAAACTGAGGCTACAGTAAGCCCATTATTATTATAATCAGCGCTAAACCCACCAGAGTCATACAGCATACAGTAGGCACAGGTCACAAAAACTGGACAGTTGAAGATTTAAAAAAAACGTTGCTAGGTTTGACGAATCGCGATTTGTTTTGTGACATGCAGATGGTAGGGTCAGAATTTGGCGTAAACAACATGAATCCACGGGTCCATCCTGCCTGTGCACCCAACAATTCTGCAGCAACTGCCTGATGCTGTCATGTCAACATGGACCAGAACCTCTGAGGAATGTTTCCAGCACCTTGTTGAATCCATGCCACCAAGAAGGCAGGCTATTCTGGGGACAAAGGGGTACCTTACGCAGTACTATAAGGGTGTACCTAATTAAATGGTCATTGAGTGTATATATAGTACATGCATACATAAATACGAGTAAATGAAATTGTTAAACGTTTCTGATAATAACATTGTTGAGAGAGTGTGGGAGGACAATTGTAGCCTTGACATTACTGACATAGTTTACACAGTTTGTTATACAAAAACATTGTAAAAGTCTCAAATTATGTACGAGGCTTCAATGAAAACTTAGTGAGGTGGGTGTCACTGTCGGCTCATGTGTACTGGATATGTTACACAGTGCCAGTTCATGTGTACCTGATCTGTTACACACTGTCGGCTCATGTGTACTGGATATGTTACACAGTGCCAGTTCATGTGTACCTGATCTGTTACACACTGCCGTCTCATGTGTACTGGATATGTTACACAGTGCCAGTTCATGTGTACCTGATCTGTTACACACTGTCGGCTCATGTGTACTGGATATGTTACACAGTGCCAGTTCATGTGTACCTGATCTGTTGTACACTGCCGTCTCATGTGTACTGGATATGTTACACAGTGCCAGTTCATGTGTACCTGATCTGTTGTACACTGCCGTCTCATGTGTACTGGATATGTTACACAGTGCCAGTTCATGTGTACTGATTGTTACACACTGTCGGCTCATGTGTACTGGATATGTTACACAGTGCCAGTTCATGTACCTGATCTGTTACACACTGTCGGCTCATGTGTACTGGATATGTTACACAGTGCCAGTTCATGTGTACCTGATCTGTTGTACACTGCCGTCTCATGTGTACTGGATATGTTACACAGTGCCAGTTCATGTGTACCTGATCTGTTACACACTGCCGTCTCATGTGTACTGGATATGTTACACAGTGCCAGTTCATGTGTACCTGATCTGTTACACACTGTCGGCTCATGTGTACTGGATATGTTACACAGTGCCAGTTCATGTGTACCTGATCTGTTGTACACTGCCGTCTCATGTGTACTGGATATGTTACACAGTGCCAGTTCATGTGTACCTGATCTGTTACACACTGCCGTCTCATGTGTACTGGATGTGTCGAGTGCGTCACGCCTGAGGTTCTCCCAGTATAGCGGCACTACACACCTCCAAAGAGCAATAATTCTCCACCTTTATAGAGCTATACTTCCCCCACTCTGGTACCGACCTTGTGTTATCACCTGCCACTGACCTTATCGGGTACGTCAAGGTGGTGAGCGTCCAGGTGTCTTTCAGCCAGCAGTAACTCAGCAGGGGCCACGTGTACCAATGACAGTGCTGTAAGTTTATTAGGTACAAATAAATACAGTTACATAAATTATCATATATAACAGCATATGTGTAGATTACCTAGGATAACCACCACCACGGTACACCACCATCATGCAAGAAATAATAATTAATAATAATCCTATTAATACTAATGGAATTAATAATAAATGAGTAAGCAATAAAGTTATTTTTCCTTGCAACCTTGATTTACTAAGCTCCTTCCTGCTGCCCTGCAACCACTGCCCACTTACTCACGTTCCTGGTTCTAAAGTTCTTGATGGTATCGGGTCTATAGCTTTTTTTTTCAGAAAAAAAAAATAACGCAAAGATATTGTCTGGAGTCAGGCAGTGTTTTCACAGCACAGTTATATGTCGTGCTGGCTGCTGTAATCTACGCTTTAATGTCCGCCTCGTCATTCAGAGACTATGTCCACCTCGTCATTCAGAGACTATGTCCACCTCGTCATTCAGAGACTATGTCCGCCTCGTCATTCAGTGACTATGTCCGCCTCGTCATTCAGTGACTATGTCCGCCTCGTCATTCAGAGACTATGTCCACCTCGTCATTCAGAGACTATGTCCGCCTCGTCATTCAGTGACTATGTCCACCTCGTCATTCAGTGACTATGTCCACCTCGTCATTCAGAGACTATGTCCGCCTCGTCATTCAGTGACTATGTCCGCCTCGTCATTCAGAGACTATGTCCACCTCGTCATTCAGAGACTATGTCCACCTCGTCATTCAGGACTATGTCCGCCTCGTCATTCAGAGACTTGTCCACCTCGTCATTCAGTGACTATGTCCGCCTCGTCATTCAGAGACTATGTCCACCTCGTCATTCAGAGACTATGTCCACCTCGTCATTCAGTGACTATGTCCACCTCGTCATTCAGTGACTATGTCCGCCTCGTCATTCAGTGACTATGTCCGCCTCGTCATTCAGTGACTATGTCCGCCTCGTCATTCAGAGACTATGTCCGCCTCGTCATTCAGTGACTATGTCCACCTCGTCATTCAGTGACTATGTCCGCCTCGTCATTCAGAGACTATGTCCACCTCGTCATTCAGTGACTATGTCCACCTCGTCATTCAGTGACTATGTCCACCTCGTCATTCAGTGACTATGTCCACCTCGTCATTCAGTGACTATGTCCACCTCGTCATTCAGAGACTATGTCCGCCTCGTCATTCAGAGACTATGTCCACCTCGTCATTCAGTGACTATGTCCACCTCGTCATTCAGTGACTATGTCCACCTCGTCATTCAGAGACTATGTCCACCTCGTCATTCAGTGACTATGTCCACCTCGTCATTCAGAGACTATGTCCACCTCGTCATTCAGTGACTATGTCCACCTCGTCATTCAGTGACTATGTCCGCCTCGTCATTCAGAGACTATGTCCACCTCGTCATTCAGTGACTATGTCCACCTCGTCATTCAGAGACTATGTCCACCTCGTCATTCAGAGACTATGTCCACCTCGTCATTCAGTGACTATGTCCACCTCGTCATTCAGTGACTATGTCCACCTCGTCATTCAGTGACTATGTCCACCTCGTCATTCAGCGACTATGTCCACCTCGTCATTCAGAGACTATGTCCCCTCGTCAGTGACTATGTCCACCTCGTCATTCAGTGACTATGTCCACCTCGTCATTCAGTGACTATGTCCACCTCGTCATTCAGTGACTATGTCCACCTCGTCATTCAGAGACTATGTCCGCCTCGTCATTCAGAGACTATGTCCGCCTCGTCATTCGTGTTGTTTCCTACTCTGAAAGTTCGTTACAAGCTCTCCAGACATTCGACCTCCCTCTTCCCATGGTCCTTGGTATACAACTCTGATTTTGTCGCATTTTTAGTAAACACACAGAAGGTTTATTTTTTGGTGGGTCCCTGGAGACGCCGATGCTCAGGGCAATGATCAAGCAGACTCTGCTGCTCGCCCACCCGTTCTTGACCTATTTCCCGCAGGGTCTTCCTTTCTCCGATTATTTTATTCAATTCTAAGCAACTGCACAACCGTTGGCAACAGCACTGGTCCGAATTAGAAAGCAGCATACTGTAGTCTATCAAAACACAATTGGAATTGTATCCATCTTCCCAGCGGTGTCGGGTTCGAGTAACTGCACTCTCACGCTTATGAATCAGACACGCGACTCACTCAGATATCTCACTGGAGAAACCACCACCACCACTCTGCGAGTAGTGTCGGGGTGCATTGTCAATGCACCATATCGTAATAGATTGCTGTATCAGTGGCCACGCAGGATTCACTTTCGACGCCTACACCTACACTATAACCTTGTTTTAAGTCTCACTTTTTGCTCAGACTCTCCTACCTCCATTAACCTCTACCCTATTCACACCACTACACTGCACTCTCCCATCCTTGCACACCCGTACCCACAGCGCTATATGACCCATACAGGTTTAGTGCATAAAATAATAATAGTTATTATTAGTAGTAGTGGTGATACAACACTTGCAGAATAAGAGACCAATCAGATTCGCCCTGAGGAAGGGAAGAGTTGTGATTGGAAAATTTCACTTATACGTAGGTACATAATTTTGTGGACATGGGAATGTGATTGTGGTGTGGGTTGGTCGAGTACTGAAGCGCTTGTCTCAGAGGAATGCGGACTCCAGCGCCGCCTACCAGCCTCTCTTAACACCCACTCTGAGGTTGTAGGTAATCTGTTGATCCACGAACCTCTCACTTGACCACCTTGCTATCTGATGATCCCTCCACTGACTGACTTTGTCAAGAACTCTATGAATTATTCCTCTTCACATCTTGTTACTGTGAAAATCAATCCCAGGTATACGTACTCACCTATTTGTGGTTGCAGGGGTTTGATTCACACCTCCTGGCCCCGCCTCTTCGCTAGTCGCTACTAGAAAATAGGCGGGGGCACTGCCATTTTTGGAGCAGTGCGTCTCATGTGCCCCTTCATCGCCTCCTTTTATCTGAGACCTAAGCCCGCGAATATAAACTGCTGTATTATATTTTTTAGTGATGCAATTATGCTGGTTGAGTCTGGTAAAGACAAACTGTGACCTTCATAATTCTGTTTTCTATTTTACACTACCGCTCACAGAATGAGCACAGTGTGCACAGTAAACTAGCTGCTCAGGTGGCACAGCAAGCTAAACAACAAGCCAGTTGAAAACCTGGAAACGTTTCCGGCATGGGTGGAAATGCTGGGCATATTTCCTTACACCTGCTGCTGTCACTGTTCACCTAGCAGTAAGTAGGTACCTGGGTATTAGTGGGCTGTTGTGGGTGGCATCCTGGGGGATAAGACTGAAGGACCACAATGGAAATAAGACAAACAGTCCTCGATGACGCACTGACTTTCTTTGTAATCCTGGATGGCTAACCCCACCTCCGAGGTTAAAAATATCAACAAATCTTATCACTGAAGAAACAAATTCTGAGTCTGGCACCACCATAATGCCAACAGTACAAACAGTCAGTTCAAACACAGCTTGGAAGACGATCTTCAGAGACTAACAGACAGTGACTCTCTTACTGGTGTTTTCTGAAAGTGAGTCTTTGTTTTAGGAGTGTTGGGTCACCACTTGATAAAGTCCAGTGTCATCAGACACTTGTTTCCTGACAAATAAAACACCACCACTGTCACCTGCTACCACCACCACTACAGCACCGTCACCTGGTACCACCACCACCACCACCACAGCACCGTCACCTGGTACCACCACCAATACAGCACCGTCACCTGGTACCATCACCACTACAGCACCGTCACCTGGTACCACCACCACAACATCACCATCACCTGGTACCACCACCATAGCACCGTCACCTGGTATCACCACCACTTCAGCACCATCACCTGGTACCATCACCACCACAGCACCGTCACCTGGTACCACCACTACTACAGCACCATCACCTGGTACTACAACTGTCCCACACCTACACTGACCTTCAGACCACCACTGTCCCACACCTACACTGACCTTCAGACCACCACTGTCCCACACCTACACTGACCTTCGGACCACCACCACCACCACAGCACCGTCACCTGGTACCACCACCACTATAGCACCATCACCTGGTACCATCACCATTACCACAGCACCATCACCTGGTACCACCACAGCACCGTCACCTGGTACTACCATTACTACAGCACCATCACCTGGTACCACCACCACAGTACCGTCACATGGTACCACCACCACTATAGCACCATCACCTTTACCACAGCATCATCACCTGGTACCACCACCACCACAGCACCGTCACCTGGTACAATCACCATCACAGCACCATCACCTGGTACCATCACCACCACAGCACCATCAGCTGGTACCACCACAGCACCGTCACCTGGTACCACCACCACCACAGCACCATCAGCTGGTACCACCACCACCACTACAGCACCGTCACCTGGTACCACCACCATCAAAGCACCGTCACCTGGTACCATCACCATCACCTGGTACCATCACAGCACCGTCATCTGGTATCACCACCATCACCGTCACCTGGTATCATCACCACCACAGCACCATCACCTGGTACCACCACGACCATCACAGCACAGCCACCTGCTACCATCACCACCACCACAGCACCGTCACCTGGCACCACCACCACAGCACCGTCACCTGGTACCACCACCACAGCACCGTCACCTGGTACCATCACCACAGCACCCTCACTTGGTACCACCATCACAACAACCTGTAACCTGGGTCCTGCAGTAGGCAACTGCACATCTCACACCTGTACCATTACGGTACAGGTGTGAGGTTACCACCAGGTGGACCACTGTGGTACAGGTGTGAGGTTACCACCAGGTGGACCATTGTGGTACAGGTGTGAGGTTACTACCAGGTTTACCATTGTGGTACAGGTGTGAGGTTACTACCAGGTTTACCATTGTGGTACAGGTGTGACGGTACGACCAAGTGGATCATTGTGGTACAGTCCTGAGGTTACTACCACGTGGACCATTGTGGTAGTCGTGAGGGTACTACCAGGTGGACCATTGTGGTACAGTCATGAGGGTACTACCAGGTGGACCATTGTGGTACAGGTGTGACGGTACCACCACGTGGACCATTGCGGTCCACCTGGTAGTGAGGGTAATACTGCCGACCTTGAGGGTAGAGCGACATAGTCGCTCTACCCTCAAGAAGTCTTCCTTTGATCCTGGTTGGGGAGGGGAATGTTTACACTGTACAAGGTCACTGTACTCTTCCACAACGTCTCATCGTGTTAAGATTAAACCTGCAACTTCTGTGGTGAGCGATGCCTCAAAGCTTGACCTTGCGGCTGCCCTAAAAAGCAGCCTGCAGGTCAAGTTCTCCGGCATCTCAACCCTGAAGGATGCCTTTCTTGTCGCCTGTAACTGCGACGAGGCCGAAAAAAAATCCTGTCTACTTCTGCCGTAAAGACGTTGCATGACCGAGGCTTTGAAATATCTCCTTACTTGAAGGCGAAACGTTGTCTTCGTGAAACGTCTTGATAGAATCGTCACTGCCCTCTCAAGCGAAGAAATCAAGTCATCCATGGAGGAAGAACATCTGGGCTTCGGTGGAAACCATTACCAAGATACCAAACGCCTCATCTATGATCAAGATCACCGTCAAGAACATCGCTATGGCTGCCCAAGCTCTTTCTGACGGACTGGCTATTTCTTACTACTTTATTCACCCTAGCCACATCGAGCCTGATGGACCTGTTATTCCTACAACCACAACACCAACGACTGCCATATCAAGGACAAGAAAATTTGTTCTACTTGCGGAAAAGATGACCACGACTACAAATAATGTACCACTACCACTGCTTTTACTTGTCTATACTGCAAGAGTAATCACCATACTCTTGCGGCCAAATGTCCTGTAAGAAAAGAAATCTTGTCCATGAAGATCAAAGAAGAACTAAAACAGACCACCACAAATTCTCCTACTTATGCAACAGCCATAACGAAACTACAGACTGACACCTCCACGATCCCACAAGCCACTCGACAGGCTTCTACATTCACCAACTCCCTCTCTCCACTTCCTGACGGCGCCCCTTCCAAGGTGCTATATTGCATGGTGTATGTATACCTTACAAATGCAGCTAATCCCGGCACTTTCAACACCACCATAAGCGAACTACTCCGTCTTAACAACATGCTCGCCTTCGGTTTCCCGGACTCCACACCTTCACCTTCACTGCACCTGCAGACGTGTCTCCTGCCCAAGCAACTGTTGCTAAAACTTCTACGACCACCTCCACCGCCGACAACACTGCTCATGCTGCCTCAAGCACCGCCGCCCACCCCTGCCAACCTGCTGTTACACCACCATTACACCTCTCCACTGCTCCTGTCGACCCTCAGTTACCTGCTAGCACCACTGTAGACTCGCCTACTGAATTCACTTCAGAAGAAGAGGAAGATATTGACGACTCCAGTACACCCTCATGGGAAAAACCTTACCCTCTCCATCTTACGCTGACACCATGACTTGCACTGAGCTCTGCAAAGGCCTCGGTGCTGGAACAGTCAAGTTTGCTAACGAGACACCTCATCACTTCACACTCACCCAAGTTCTGGAATTCATCAAGCCTCTAAGTTTCACCTTTGGAAACAAGACTAAACTATACCACCTCTCTAGAAGCAGCTTCAAAACAATTGAAAATGGCTCCTTAACAAACCTGCCTCCTTAATCACGTCAAACACCACCACCAGTGAGCTGCCCCCTGATGTTCCTACCTGCCTGCCCTGTCCTGCGACCTAACCTTCTGCCACCTTCTCAAGACTCAAGACCTGCAACCTCCACAAGACCGTTGCAACAGAGCCTGGTACTCCTGTTTCTCCAGTCTGTCCCACTAGCGCCTAGCTGGTGTGTTAAGCCCTGGCACTTTTTCCACGACTGTGGACACTCCTCTCCAACGCTATTCTTCGCCTGTCCCGTTTTCCTAGCTCACCCTTATGGGGTCTTACCTAGACTCTTGTTGTTGTTGGGTACCACCAGCTGGACCATTGTGGTACAGGTGTGAGGGTACCACCACGTGGACCATTGTGGTACAGGTGTGAGGGTACTACCAGGTGGACCATTGTGGTACAGGTGTGAGGTTACTACCAGATGGACCATAGTAGTACAGATGTGAGGGTACAACCAGGTGGACCATTGTGGTACAGGTGTGAGGGTACCACCAGGTGGACCATTGCAGTACAGGTGTGAGGTTACTACCAGATGGACCATAGTAGTACAGGTGTGAGGATACCACCAGGTGGACCATTGTGGTACAGGTGTGAGGTTACTACCAGGTGGACCATTGTGGTAAAGATGTGAGATTACTACCAAGTGGACCGGACCATTGTGGTACAGATGTGAGGTTACTACCAGGTGGACCACAGTGGTACATTAAAGCTGGAACTGACCTGAGCAGTGTGGAGCAGGAAGTATGGCCACCATGGGAGTTATGGACCCAACTGGACCAGTGGCCCGGGCCAACAGGGCTTCGTCCCGGGACAACAGCTGCTGTGCCACTGCTCGCACGTACTGTAGAACAATAACAAATGGAATAATAATAATATCTTCATTATATGTATAGTATTATTTGATACAGTATTATCTATATCAGGGATCTTCAAACTGCGGCCCGCAACAAGATTTTATGCGGCCCGCAACATTTTATGCGGCCCGCAACATTTTATGCGGCCCGCAACAACTTGAAATATTTATAAACAGTAAAACTAATAAACCCTTATTTTTTGTCACTTAAAGTTAAGGATTTTGTTGCTTATAACAGTTTATATGTCAAAATTTGTTCAAATTTTAGTTCTAATCTTTTCATTTTTCAGATAAACCTCCAGTTATGGAAGGAAAAGAAGAGTGGAGGGGCGCCTGGTTAATGAAGACTGGAGCAGCAGGTTAGTTACCAGTTTGTCCTAGACACACGTCAATTATACGATGAAGCCTTGTGTGTTGTATGGCAGGGAAGTGTTGCAGCCTTGAAGGAGTACAATGTACGTGGTCACTATGAGACCAGACATAAACCAAGTTATTCCCAGCTCACAGCAACACTGTTCGGGGAGTACAATGTACGTGGTCACTATGAGACCAAACATAAACCAAGTTATTCCCAGCTCACAGCAACACTGTTCGGGGAGTACAATGTACGTGGTCACTATGAGACCAGACATAAACCAAGTTATTCCCAGCTCACAGCAACACTGTTGGAGTACATGTACGTGGTACTGAGACCACATAAACAATTATTGTACAAATTTGGTACAATGTACGTGGTCACTATGAGACCAAACATAAACCAAGTTATTCTTAGCTCACAGCAACACTGTTCAGGGAATGTGAATCAATGCAATGCAGGTTGCTTTCCCAGCTTTAACCAGGACCAATTACAAAGTAGCTTAGGCGTTAGCTAACACAGGAGAGTCATTCACCGATGGAGATGTGATCAAAGAGTGTATCATGGAAGTAGTGGAAGATTTATGCCCAGAAAAAACAAATCTGTTCAAAATGCTCAGTCTTGTGACAAATACTGTTGCTGGTAGAAGTGAGGACACAGGAAGCAATATGTTTCATCAAACTGCAGACAGTTTTTTTTTTAGTTTAATATCTTTATTATGCACGCCATACCCATCCTGTGGGCGGTAGTCAAAAGATTACAGAGGTACATAATGGGTCCAGGGACTGGACCTCAAAGTTTTGATAGCTGAGCAAGTTACAAAGGTAATGAACTCAGGTAGATTTGGTCACAATCATGACAAGTTACAAAGGTATTTACAGATTATAGAGGCATATAATGGGTCCAGAGACTGGGCCCCAAAGTTTTGATAGCTGAACAAGGTACAAAGGTAATGAACTCACAAGTTTCAAATGTAATGAATCATGTAAGTAAATTTACTCACTTACGTTTATACATGGTTGCAATCATAAACAAATTATAAAGCAATGAGCAATTTACTAGTCTACACCCGGTTACAACTGTAATGAGTTATTAGTGCAAATATTAATTGTTGGGTCACACACACACATACACACAAACACACATACACCCACACACACGTATGTGTGTTTTAGTTTGATATCTTTATTATGCACCCCATACCCATCCTGTGGGCGGTAGTCAAAAGATTACAGAGGTACATAATGGGTCCAGGGACTGGACCCCAAAGTTTTGATAGCTGAGCAAGTTACAAAGGTAATGAACTAACAAGCTACAAAGGTAATGAACTCAAGTTACAAAGGTAATGAAACATGTAAGTAAATTTACTTACTTATGTTTATACATGGTTACAATCATGAACAAATTATAAAGCAATGAACAATTCACTAGTCTACACCCGGTCACAACTGTAATGAGTTTTTGGTGCAAATTTTATTGTTGGGTCACACACACACACATATACATACACACTTACATATACACACACACACACACACATACACATACACACACATATATACATACACACACACACACGCACACACAACAGGTCCAGCCTTCAATCGACATGTGCATAGGACAAAATGGCAATCAACACGCACACACACACACACACACACACGCACACACGTGGCAATGCTTTATTTACAGTGAGCAAAGTCAGGGTATTTTTCCAGAATGGTCTGTAATATACCACTGTGGATAAAATACTTTGACATATCTTGAACATTTCTGAGTGAGTTGTCTCTGAATTCATTAATTTTATCGCACTCCAGTACATAATGACGCAGGGTGTGACAATAATCCAACTGACAAAGTTTACATTTTGTTTGGTCTACATCTGGTGGTGGTGATTTAACCTGCCAAAGATACTTGTAACCCAGCCGGAGGCGGGCGGTAGTGACATCCAAGAGTCTGCTTATTTTGTTGGATGCACCATAGACATGTGGCTCCTCCTGCATGATAGAATGATGATAGATGGACTGACTGGTGTCAATCTCCCTGAGTCTTAAGTCAATAAAATTCAGTTGAAGTTCTTTTCGTATTATTGTTCTCAAACTGCTAACTGACAAGCCAAGATTGTAATCTACCCCTTCTTTGAAAGCATAAAACTTAGCTAATTTATCAGTTCTATCATGCATCTGAAGACCAATGTGAGATGGAATCCACAGTATGTGCACTCTGACTCTACTATCCAGAATCCTACCATACCTGTGCCTGGCTTCTGACACGAGCATGCTACAAGTTATATTTGATGAGTTGAGAGCATTTATGGATGACAGAGAATCAGTTACAATTAAAGTGTCAACCTTAGATACATGGACGCATTTGAGTGCAAGGAGTATGGCAAACAGTTCTGTCTGAAGGGTAGAGGCCCAGTTATTGATGCGTGCTCCAATTTCTTTAAGAGAGCCATCACTCTGTATGACAACAGCAGCACTACCAGCTGCACCAGTGGATTGGTGAACAGAACCATCAACGTAAATAATTTGTGAGAGAGTGTGCTGTTTGGCTAAATTATCAATACAGTTTAAGGCATCATGTTTGGCTTCAAGGCGAAGCTTTGGTTGTGATTTAAGAAGTAGTTTGGGGGTAAATGGAGGGATGGTACTTTGGAATGGGGTAATATTCCATGGATCGGAGAAGTGCCGCTGTTGCCTTACTTGCCACAGATCATGTAACTGATTCATGCGGAGGTCGGTTCTAGTTTTTTCGATCCATCTGGAGGGATGTTCACCAGTGCTGAGGAAAGTTTGGAGGGCTTCTGTGCAGGGGTTTGAATGGGTTGCAGACAAATGACGAAATTTTCAGTTTAATTCTCTCGCACTTGATAATCTTATGATTTGACACATCACAACTCATAGTATTCATCCGTGGCGTTGACGATGAATTTAATGTCATACAAGAATTAGCTGGAATCGATGTGTTGAGTCCATCACTCTTGTAGAAAGTACAGCATGTGGCCGGAGAAGTGGCTTATATAGTGTAGTCAGGTGAGTGGAAGCAGGAGGAGGCGGGATCACAGTGGTACCATCCACTAGTGTAAGTAGGTCTTCGTCCAAAGGTTGGACAAGTATTGAAGAATTCCTTGTATCAAGATCCCATGAATACTGCTATACACTAACGGACCCTTCAAGGCTGGCGACATTGCTGACCTGGAGAGTGTACAAAGAACTTTCACGGCACACATAAGTACGATAAGGCACCTAAATTACTGGGAACGTTTGAAGGTCCTTGGTCTGTATTCCCTGGAACGCAGGCGAGTGAGATACATGATAATATACTCTTGGAAGATCCTGGAGGGATTGGTACCAAACCTGCACATGAAAATCACTCCTTATGAAAGCAAAAGACTCAGCAGGAGATACAACATTTCCCCAATGAAAAGCAGGGGCGCCACGAGTACATTGAGAGACAACACAATAAGTGTCCGGGGCCCAAGACTGTTCAAATGCCTCCCAGCATACATAAGGGGGATTACCAGTAACAGCCTGGTTGATCAGGCCCTGAGCCACCACGAGACCTGGTCTCAGACCGAGCCGCGGGGGCGTTGACCCCCGAAACCCTCTCCAGGTGATGTTGCAGTGTCTGACAGATGTGATAAATGGTTTTGAAAACCATATATATATATATATATATATATGTTGCATATGTTTCCATATGTTGCATAAGTGTCTCAATCTTCAACTTGTCGGTTTTCAAACCCATTTATCACACGACTGCATCAATGCATAGCTTGCACAGCGCAGGAAACGGAGAAGACATCTTCAAGGAAGTGAAAAAAACTTTTAGACTATAACCTGGAGTGGAATAAACTGCAATGCGTGACAATTAATGGAGGAAAGAACATGTCTGGGGTGAAGAAAGGTTTGGTTGGACAAATTACAAAACAAACCATACTACGGGTGGGGTTCGAACCCGCGGTCGAACCCCACCCGTGGTATGGTTTGTTTGCAATCGTGTCATTACGATTTCGTGAGTCATAATTACAAAAGCTTGTGAGGATGGTGGACTCTCAAAGGCCATGTTTTTGTACTGCGTTAACCATCAGCAAGCATTGTGTGGAAAATATGTGGATATATTTTACGTTTTGAAACCTGTTGTTTCAACAGTGAATTTCATTCGTTCTCAGGGGCTTAATCATCGCCAGTTTCGTGTTTTTTTTGGAAGAAACTGATTCTGAGTTCGCTGACTTGCCTTATTATACAGAAGTTCGATGGCTTAGTTTTGGAAAGGTTCTATCACAGGTTCTTTCAGCAGAAGACTCAACCTGAACCACTTTTATCAAGCGCTGACTCCCTTTGCAAATTGCTATTTTTTGCAGATGTGACAAATCATATGAATCAATTGAATCTGAAGTTGCAAGGTGAAACAAGTTTGATTTGTATTCCCGCATGTCAAGGCAAAAATGATGCTATTTGAAGGTCAGGTGAAAGTTTTTGAAGGTCAGGTGAAAGTTTTTAAAGGTCAGGTGAAAGTTTTGGAGGTGAAAGTATTGAAATCGTGAAAGTTTTAAGGTCAGGTGAAAGTTTTGAGACAGGTGAAAGTTTTTGAAGGTCAGGTGAAAGTTTTTGATGGTCAGGTGAAAGTTTTTGAAGGACAGGTGAAAGTTTTTGAAGGACAGGTGAAAGTTTTTGAAGGACAGGTGAAAGTTTTTGAAGGTCAGGTGAAAGTTTTTGAAGGTCAGGTGAAAGTTTTTGAAGGACAGGTGAAAGTTTTGAAGGTCAGGTGAAAGTTTTGGTCAGGTGAAGTTGAAGTCAGGTGAAAGTTTTGAAGGTCAGGTGAAAGTTTTGAAGGTCAGGTGAAAGTTTTGAGACAGGTGAAAGTATTGAAAGTCAGGTGAAAGTTTTTGAAGGTCAGGTGAAAGTTTTGAAGGACAGGTGAAAGTTTTGAAGTCAGTGAAAGTTTTGATGGTCAGGTGAAAGTTTTTGAAGGACAGGTGAAAGTTTTTGAAGGACAGGTGAAAGTTTTTGAAGGACAGGTGAAAGTTTTTGAAGGTCAGGTGAAAGTTTTTGAAGGTCAGGTGAAAGTTTTTGAAATACAGGTGAAAGTTTTTGAAGGTCAGGTGAAAGTTTTTGAAGGTCAGGTGAAAGTTTTTGAAGGTCAGGTGAAAGTTTTTGAAGGTCAGGTGAAAGTTTTTGAAGGTCAGGTGAAAGTCTTTGAAGGACAGGTGAAAGTTTTTGAAGGACAGGTGAAAGTTTTAGAAGGTCAGGTGAAAGTTTCTAACTTGGTTCGTTTCCCAGGTTGTGAAAAATATCATGAATAAAGTGAAGCAGAATTTCTTACTTCATGCGCAGCAGAAATCATCAATGACTTCCAAAAACAATTTCAGAAACGATTTTCTGATCTTGATGGAAAAACAGATGAAATAAAGCCGTTTCAAAATCCACTTGACTGCTGTGTTGCAACTCCCAAGTCAGTTTCAAAATGCACTTGACTGCAGTGTTGCAACTCCCAAGTCAGTTTCAAAATGCACTTGACTGCAGTGTTGCAACTCCCAAGTCAGTTTCAAAATGCACTTGACTGCAGTGTTGCAACTCCCAAGTCAGTTTCAAAATGCACTTGACTGCAGTGTTGCAACTCCCAAGTCAGTTTCAAAATCCACTTGACTGCAGTGTTGCAACTCCCAAGTCAGTTTCAAATAGAAATTAAGTATAAAGAAGAAAATCTGGTCCAATTATATAAATCTTTACAGCCTAAACAATTTCCAAATTACAGTGATTTGCTTGTTGAATCGTATAAGTTTTTGGTACAACGTACCTTTGTAAACAAACATTTTGTAAAATGAAGTTTGTCAGGTCCAAATATCCCACAAGTTTATCTGATAAACATCTGAAGTCGATTCTAATAATTGGCTGCTCAAGCTTGACACTTCAGATCAGCAATATTTTGAAACTTAAAAACACAGTTCCATCAATCTCTTGTGGAAATTAATCTTGTGGCAGCTTTTCTCATCTGCACTTCAGTAATTATACTGTCACAACATTGGCTTATGTTTGACATTTTTACTCATTATATGTCATTTCTCAATGTAATTGAGAAATGACATATAAATCATATCAAGATCATTACAAAAAGGATTCAAATAAAATGTATTCATTCATTGAAATTTTAATCATTAATATTTATATATATGACTGATTTTTTCTTTGTCGGGCGAAGATGTGTAAAATATAGTACTATGTGGGTGTCGTAGTCTGGTGACCCCTGACCCATATTATTGTACAATGTCTACGGTAACCTTCACCAACTAAAACACTCAGGGACTGATTACCTCTTCGTTTGTATATAGTTCTACTGTCTTCCAATTATGTCCTTGAATTTGTATTGATAAAGTCACTGGATGGTAAAACGTCTGCAATAAAGATACCCAGATGTCGCACAAGTGTCTAATATTTCAACTTTCATTTTATTCTTACAGGAGGTGTCAAAGACCTGGGAGTGATCATGTCAGAGGATCTCATCTTCAAGGACCATAACACCGTAGCAATCGCATCTGCTAGAAAAATGACAGGATGGATAATGAGAACCTTCAAAACCAGGGATGCCAAGCCCATGTTGACACTTTTCAGGTCGCTTGTTCTATCTAGGCTGGAATATTGCTGCACACTAACTGCACCTTTCAAGGCAGGTGAAATTGCTGACCTTGAAAATGTACAGAGAACCTTCACCGCACATAACTGCGATAAACCACCTCAATTACTGGGAACACTTGAAGTTCCTAAACCTGTACTCTCTAGAACGCAGGCGGGAGATACATTGTTATATACACGTGGAAAATCCTCGAGGGATTAGTACCAAACTTGCACACAAAAATCACTCCGTACGAAAGCAAAAGACTCGGCAGGCGATGTAACATCCCCACAATGAAGAGCAGGGGTGCCACTAGCACGTTGAGGGACAACACAATAAGTGTCAGGGGCCCAATACTGTTCAACTGCCTCCCAGCGTACATCAGGGGATTACCAAAAAACCCCCTGGCTGTCTTCAAGCAGGCACTGGACAGGCACCTCAAGTCGGTACCTGACCAGCCAGGCTGTGGTTCGTACGTTGGACTGCGTGCGGCCAGCAGTAACAGCCTGGTTGATCAGGCTCTGGTCCAACATGAGGCCTGGTCACAGACCGGGCCGCGGGGGCGTTGACCCCTGGAATTCTCTCCAGGTAAACTCCAGGTTAAGACCTTGACGGTGTTTCCTGACTGTTGCTCACTCTTATGGTGATACATGAGACACTTGTCCAACACCTGCACAAGTGTTCGACTCTTCAACTTGTCCAACACCTGCACAAGTGTTCGACTCTTCAACTTGTCCAACACCTGCACAAGTGTTCGACTCTTCAACTTGTCCGATTTCTAAACCACTTAACTCAGTGTTATGATCCTATCAGTATCCATTGTTCACTAATATTACTTACGTCCTACCTTGTACGTTGTCTTCACTATGTAGACAGTCGGTGCTATGACTGCTACATATATTGTAGGTATGTAGACAGTCGGTGCTATGACTGCTAAATATGTTGTATGTAGACAGTCGGTGCTATGACTGCTACATATATTGTAGGTATGTAGACAGTCGGTGCTATGACTGCTACATATGTTGTATGTAGACAGTCGGTGCTATGACTGCTACATATGTTGTATGTAGACAGTCGGTGCTATGACTGTTACGATATGTTGTATGTAGACAGTCGGTGCTATGACTGCTAAGATATGTTGTATGTAGACAGTCGGTGCTATGACTGCTACATATGTTGTATGTAGACAGTCGGTGCTATGACTGCTAATATGTTGTATGTAGACAGTCGGTGCTATGACTGCTACATATGTTGTATGTAGACAGTCGGTGCTATGACTGCTAATATGTTGTATGTAGACAGTCGGTGCTATGACTGCTAAATATGTTGTATGTAGACAGTCGGTGCTATGACTGCTACATATATTGTAGGTATGTAGACAGTCGGTGCTATGACTGCTACATATGTTGTATGTAGACAGTCGGTGCTATGACTGCTACATATGTTGTATGTAGACAGTCGGTGCTATGACTGCTACATATGTTGTATGTAGACAGTCGGTGCTATGACTGCTACATATGTTGTATGTAGACAGTCGGTGCTATGACTGCTACATATGTTGTATGTAGACAGTCGGTGCTATGACTGCTACATATGTTGTATGTAGACAGTCGGTGCTATGACTGCTACATATGTTGTATGTAGACAGTCGGTGCTATGACTGCTACATATGTTGTATGTAGACAGTCGGTGCTATGACTGCTACATATGTTGTATGTAGACAGTCGGTGCTATGACTGCTACATAATTCACCAACCAGCTGACCCGAGATTCGCAACGCGTGGCCCACTGCACACCCGCTGTCCAGAGACCTCCTCACTGGACCTGTCACCCACCTCTCTGAGAACTAGGACAATTTGTCCCTAGTTCTCAGATATTTTAAAGTGGGGGACAAAGGGGGATGTGATGTAGTCAGTGTGCTGTGAGGTCTACCTAAGCAGCCACACCTGCCGTTCGGATTAAGGCTCAGGTCTTTTGTCTTGAACTAGCGTCAGGTTTCGGCGTCAGGTCAAAGCACATGGTGCACTCCTCATTGGGGGGATGCTTGGAGGACTATATAAGGCCGAGGAAACAACTAGAAAGGAGAGATTCTGGCGGAGCTCTGGCCTGTGTGCGGAGCTCTGGGCTGGAGAGATTCTGGCGGAGCCTGGCCTGTGTGTGGAGCTCTGGGCTGGAGACATTCTGGCGGAGCTCTGGCCTGTGGCGGAGCCTGGGCTGGAGAGATTCTGGCGGAGCTCTGGCCTGTGTGCGGAGCTCTGGGCTGAGAGATTCTGGCGGAGCTCTGGCCTGTGTGTGGAGCTCTGGGCTGGAGACATTCTGGCGGAGCTCTGGCCTGTGCAGAGCCTGGGCACGAGATTCTAGCAGAGCGGCTGTCGGTGTGCAGAGCTCTGGGAGAGAGCTGCTGTAGAGTCTCTGGAGGAGACTGTTGGAGACACTGGGCAGAGTTCTGTTGGAGCAGGTCTTGGGACCTGTGGCTAGAAGTGTGACTGAGTTCCTGTGGTGAACTGTCCTCTGAATTATATTGTAAGTTATATTCTGTTTCGTCAGTTGATTGTATTCCCTGTCTCCCTGCTTATATGTACAATCCCCATTTATCTAAACCCAATAGTGTTCTCCTGTTCCCAAATATATTATTGTACAAGGACTTAAATAAACTGTGTTTGAGTGGAATAGTAATATTCACTGTCCCCGTTATATTCTTATTATTCTTTATGCTTATACTTTATTTTATTATATTTTATTTTAGGTAGAGAGAGGGTGAGTAGTGTTAGGTGGTAATGAGAGGTGATGGTGTAGTCACCAGTGACCTCACATTACATCCCAGTGACCTGCCGCTCCTGTCCACCTCACCTCTCCTGCCTACTCACTCCCTCCCTTTACTCCCATATCCCCGATTATCCCTTATTTCCATACCCCCCCTACATGACATGGTGTCTAAGCGGTGGTGGTTCTTATTATTATTATAGTAGGAACCAGTCCCATGTGCCTTTTGACTGCTCGGTTATATTTGTGTTATGCTACCATTTGCTACCATATTTTTTTTTTTTGTGTGTGTAAAGTTCAAGTAAATATCTGTGTGATATTATAATCCAAGTGACCTAAGCTGACCCTTTTTTGACCGCGGGTCCGAGTAATTGTGTGGTTGTAATATTATATTTGGTGGAGTTGTGTGTTGGGTTGGGATAAATGGTGGAGGTTATAAGTGTTTGGGTGAGACTTTTGGGGGACGCAATTACTGGCCGAAATTGAATATTTACAGAGAAACGAGAAGTCACCCAGTCACCTAGCCCGCCTTGGAAGAATCATCCACAACTGTCACCCATTATAGAGCTGGCTCTCATGGTCACCCAGCTGATGTGTCCAGTCACCCAGCTGATGTGCCCAGTCATCCAGCTGATGTGCTCCAGTTGCTGTATTGCTGCCCTGGTCTGTCATCCATTGTAGTGGGTGTCACCCACCCTGTGACCATCACCCACTGACCGCAAGTTACCCGCAGTTGCCAGGATGAGTGACCGCACCTCTGGTAATGACCAGAAGTGACCTCACCTCACCTCACCTTGAGCATCTGACCCTAGCCTGCTACTGCTGATGTCCGCGGCTTATGATGCTGCAGTTTACTGAGACCAGGGTGTCTGATGCTGTCTGCTATGCTGATACTGGCGGGTTGCTGCTGCCTGCCATGCTGTGACGCTGAGATGCTGTGGTCGTGCTGTGATGGTGTGCCGTGCTGCGATGCTGGGGCCGGCTGCGATGCTGGGGCCGTGCTGCGATGCTGGGGCCGTGCTGCGATGCTGGGGCCGTGCTGCGATGCTGGGGCCGTGCTGCGATGCTTGGGCCGTGCTGCGATGTGGCCGTGCTGCGATGCTATGGCCATGCTGCGATGCTGGGGCCGTGCTGCGATGCTATGGCCGTGCTGCGATGTTGTAGCCGTGCTGCGATTCTGTGGCGGTGCTGTGATGCTGTGATGCTGCGATGCTGCCTAGCAGGAGGAGATGATGGCGATGATGCTGCAGTGGAGTATGAGGATTCTGTCTGGTGTGCCAGGACAGGAGAATCTACATGAAGGAGCTGCCATCTTCGGAGATGTGGAAGGACGCAAGCCGTGGGATGGACTCCAGCTGCTGGGACGAGCGTGCTGCCATGGGTGGTATGGAGGTGTATGCTGTCATGCTAGCCACCCTGTAAGACCAGTATGGGGAATGTCCTGCCAGCCATGAGAGACAATTAAGAGTGTGAGATGTTCCCAGCCTACTTTGACTTGCCAGAAGTGTTAGTGTTACCTGTGTGGAATAAGGTGACCTTGGAAACGGTCAAGTGATCATTTTCACCTTGTTTTATGAGGCCAGTGAACCTAGTAGTGGCATAGGATAATGGTGGGTCTTAGCTGCGATGCTTGCCCTATCTCGATTTTCAGATGTTGAAGTGTGTATGTGAAGTGTGTTGAACATGCGACCTTGGTGGTCGTGATGTGGTCCAGTTGCAGTTACTTGAAAGAATGCAACCCGTTGGAGCAGTTTTCCACGCCAAAGAAGCCTAGAGAGGTTTGGCCCAATGGTTAACGTGCGAGGGTGACTAGCAACGGCTAGTGCATTTCTAGTAAGTAGGGAAGGCACTGGAGCCAGATATTTAGTTTTAAGGAGAAATGACGGGTAAGGAGGCTTTGCACCAGAGAGCAACTGTTATGCTGGTCACCTGCAAGGTGTACTGATTATGCTGCCTTGTGGTAGTTGAGAAGGCTGACGGAAATATATGTAATGTTATTATGTTATGTGTAATTTTTGTCTTTGTATTGTAATATAATTAAGGGTTTAGGATTAAAATAGTCTAATAACTTAGGACAAATTGTCCTAGTTCTCAGAGAGGTGGGTGACAGGTCCAGTGAGGAGGTCTCTGGACAGCGGGTGTGCAGTGGGCCACGCGTTGCGAATCTCGGGTCAGCTGGTTGGTGAATTATGAGTGAGTATAAGTCCGTGTTACTGATAACATCTACCCTTCCCCTGGTAATAAGTCTCATAGGTCAATGGTTATTGTATGTATTCTCCGTCAGGAGATAATGTATTCTCGTTCTTTATGTTATTAAGTAAACGACAGCCATAGTTCCCATTTTTATTTGTACCTTCTTATGCTATTCCCTATTTTGTTAAGCACTGGGATAATACAGGAGACGGGCTCACTTGCTGGGGTACCTCAGGCCGAGTGGGTACAGGTCTCACAATGTTGTATGTAGACAGTCGGTGCTATGACTGCTACATATGTTGTATGTAGACAGTCGGTGCTATGACTGCTACATATGTTGTATGTAGACAGTCTGGTGCTATGACTGCTACATATGTGTGTAGACAGTCGGTGCTATGACTGCTACATATGTTGTATGTAGACAGTCGGTGCTATGACTGCTACATATGTTGTATAGACAGTCGGTGCTATGACTGCTACATATGTTGTATGTAGACAGTCGGTGCTATGACTGCTACATATGTTGTATGTAGACAGTCGGTGCTATGACTGCTACATATGTTGTATGTAGACAGTCGGTGCTATGACTGCTACATATGTTGTATGTAGACAGTCGGTGCTATGACTGCTACATATGTTGTATGTAGACAGTCGGTGCTATGACTGCTACATATGTTGTATGTAGACAGTCGGTGCTATGACTGCTAATATGTTGTATGTAGACAGTCGGTGCTATGACTGCTACATATGTTGTATGTAGACAGTCGGTGCTATGACTGCTACATATGTTGTATGTAGACAGTCGGTGCTATGACTGCTACATATGTTGTATGTAGACAGTCGGTGCTATGACTGCTACATATGTTGTATGTAGACAGTCGGTGCTATGACTGCTACATATGTTGTATGTAGACAGTCGTGCTATGACTGCTACATATGTTGTATGTAGACAGTCGGTGCTATGACTGCTACATATGTTGTATGTAGACAGTCGGTGCTATGACTGCTACATATGTTGTATGTAGACAGTCGGTGCTATGACTGCTACATATGTTGTATGTAGACAGTCGGTGCTATGACTGCTACATATGTTGTATGTAGACAGTCGGTGCTATGACTGCTACATATGTTGTATGTAGACAGTCGGTGCTATGACTGCTACATATGTTGTATGTAGACAGTCGGTGCTATGACTGCTACATATGTTGTATGTAGACAGTCGGTGCTATGACTGCTACATATGTTGTATGTAGACAGTCGGTGCTATGACTGCTACATATGTTGTATGTAGACAGTCGGTGCTATGACTGCTACATATGTTGTATGTAGACAGTCGGTGCTATGACTGCTACATATGTTGTATGTAGACAGTCGGTGCTATGACTGCTACATATGTTGTATGTAGACAGTCGGTGCTATGACTGCTACATATGTTGTATGTAGACAGTCGGTGCTATGACTGCTACATATGTTGTAGGTATGTAGACAGTCGGTGCTATGACTGCTACATATGTTGTATGTAGACAGTCGGTGCTATGACTGCTACATATGTTGGTATGTAGACAGTCTGTGCTATGACTGCCACATATGTTGTATTTG